>PVKS010003401.1:0-104247 GCA_004027875.1 Aplodontia rufa | reverse complement strand
ATTCCCTCCCCTCCCCTGAATTCTTTGTCTCTTCAGCCCCCAGCCCCATCCTAAAACACAGTTTCATTCTAGACTTCTAACCCCAGATAAGCTAAAATCCAAACTATCAGAATAGAACTTTGGATCAGAGAAATAATAATAATAATAATAATAATAATAATAATAATAATAGCAGCAACAATGATGGTGATGAAGACAAGTGTGGATTTCCTAAGGAGTCCTCTAGGTTTCCATACTGACCTGCTGCCTATAGATGGAGGGTTGATTACAAATTAGAAGGTGGGAGTGGGTGGGGGGGAGAGGGTCTAGGCTTGTGACTCCCCAAAGGTCCTGTCACAGAGAGCCCACTTTCAGCTTCTGTTTTTCATATTATTATGTAACAGAATCCTTGGCAGCATTAAAAATTCAGTATTACAAGCTGATTGTAATGCTGCCTCATTAGACAGCGCTGTCTGGCCTTGTATTAAGTGAAACACAGAGCATGGCTTTTACATTATAAACACCAATAAATATTAAGGCTCAGCAGAGGGGGAAACAGCAACTAGGTTTTTGGCCCCTTCTGGTTCGATTCTCCCCCCACATCTTCTCATCATGCCCATTGCTCACCTCCCCCCACCCCTGGTAACTGTCATGTTTTCTTGTTGGGATGCTGATATGTCGAACCTGGTGACATTTTAGGAAGGCTTTTTATAGAGTTATCTTGTATACACAAAAGGTTTGGAAGTTTGTTTTGTTTTGATCTACAGTAAACAGGTCCTTCACTTTGCTGATGTCATTTCCGTTCATATTTGAGTTGTTTATTGTGCTTCTTTGCAGGGCCCTCTCATCCCTCCCCCTACCTTGCTTCTCAGCCAGAGCCTGTGGTTGCTTGGGGAAGGGGGATGCGCTCCTGAGCTGCCAGGTCTAGGTTCAAAGACTGAGGGTCACCTGTCTTTGCTTCATCTGAGTTTCCCTGCTGGGGAAGATGCCTCCAGCTTCAAATCTGGTTAAAAACTTCCATGTCCACTTGCCCTGGTATTTTCATGGCATGCGGTGATTCATCTCAGCTTCCTTTCCTGGTGGCGCTCCCCCACCTCTGCCACACCTTGTCTGTCTTTAATACATCCTTACTGTCCACTTCTCCAGGAACCCCTCCCCTTTAAAAAAAAAAAAACCTTGTAATGACGACTTTGAGACTTTGATTCAGTTGCAAATCTGAAGCTGGCATTAGCAGATTTCATGCTGTGAGAAGAAGAAACTGTTTAAGACCCCGGCAGTACCACCTTCTATCCCTGTTCTTTGCTCCTTTCTTTTTCCCATTCCCTGTCTTTTTGGAAATTTGAAGCCCATTCTGGTGTTACTAGAAATGACCATAATGTCCAGTCTCTGATTTCCATGTGATCTATAATTGGAACCCCCTTTAAAAAAAAAAGTTAGGGTGGGCAAAGGAAAGAGGAAACTGACTGTAGGCCCCACAGGCCTTCCTCCAACAGGATGGTGGGATTTAGGTTTTTTAAAAAAAAATTATTGTTTTGTTCTTTTAGGTTTAGAAATAATAGGGAGAGAGGGAAAAGCAGTCATTAGGAAGTTCCCTGAGTTGCTTTCCAACTAAGACGGGTGAAAAATGAACCAGCATTGACACTTGGCTCCCTGTGAAAGCCCTGTAACCTCTCCCCCCTTCCCTGGCCCTGGCCTTTTGTTCCTGGAGAACGGAGCTAAGGTACTTTTTCTCCCAGACCAAAGGCAGCAGGCAAGGAGTCCCCTTGTGAGCGCATCGCCTTTAGATGGCCTTCTCATGGTTATTGTCAATGCAGACTTCCCCAAACAATTGCTCCAGGGAGACACAAAAGCAAAAACATTTGTCCTATTTTTTTAACCTCTTTGTTTTAGATTTTTTTTCATCCATTCTTTAAATTTCACAGTTTCTATTTGTCTGCAGAGAGACAAACGGAACAGCATGAAGCACATTTTACCGTAGGCCTCACTGGCAATTGGAACAGCCTCAATAGAAATCCAGATTCTAAAACACTGGCTGACTTGGAGGATGTGTGAGATTTCAGCTCTGGGCTCTGAAGTCAGATTAGCACAGATTTTTGAACAAAAATGCAGTACAATGAAAAGATAAGAAAATGGGATTCTAGAATTATTTGGAGGAAAGCATGATCAGGGTCATCTTTTTGTTTATCTTCTAGTTTTCTGGCCCCTACTTAGAAGTGGCCGCTTGATAGGGAAGAATTGCAAACATACGTGAAATTCTTCATAAAAAAAAATCTGGTTGTTGGGTGTCTGATATTCTATTAAGTGGATTGGTTAAGCTCATAACTGGAAGAGCTGTTGGTATATACTATGGAATTGATATTAAAAAACAAACAAACAAACTAGGATTTATGTAACAGGCAATATCCCCTCCCCCTTTCTTTTCCTCTCCTGTTTCCTGTTTCCTTTCTTCTGCCTCCAACCTGCTTCCCCTCCAAGAATTCAGTGCCAGTGTAAAGGGATGTCTCAGGCAGTTGGGGATGGCTCAGGAACAAAATAGGAGTCCACTTATTTTTTTCTTGGCCCCAAACAAAGCACTACTCTCTCTTGTATGGACCCTGATTGCAATGATGTCCTTAAGCATCTGTCTGCCTTTTCATTAAAATTCTCAATTTCAAGGTTTAGAAACACAAATGTAAGAATCCCCCTGGGTATAAAGTCTTGCATTGCAAATTCTCTTTGCCCTTTCAGAAATAATATTTTTTTTTAAAAAAGAGAGAAAGTATATGAGCTTAACATTTAAAGCTGTTTTAAGACAAATTCTGTATTTTTGCTTTCTTCAGACTTGGGCTTTGCAACATAAAATGATTCCTGGGGGAAAACTCTTTTGAATCACAGCTCTAAAAAACAGGTTACTCATTTGTGTCTGTCTTGTATATATCACTGACAGATTTAGGAGCTGAGCTGGGAAGGGTGGGTGAGGAAACTAGATAACATTCCACCTATGATTTGGGGGTAAAGATTAATCTATGGAATTAGCACTGCAGTGATACACAGAGGCGGTGAGGTTCGTGTCAGAAATGTGAATCAAAACGTGTGGTAGGTCTTGGCGCTCCAGCCTCCACGGACTCTCTAGGTGAACACCCATGGGTGTAAGGAAAGCCTGCCTTCTGTACCAGGAGGACCTGGCCACCTAGTGGGTACCAGGCCTGGAGATGATGGGGTGAACTCAGTCCACAGAGCACAATCCAAATGTGTCCTTATTTATTCCAGGGATGTTTGTTTGTGTCTTATTTGCCCTTTTCTAGGGCTTTCTTTGTTAAAGCCTGCAGATTATTTAAGCACAAGTTTTTAAATCAATATGGATGTATAATTTAATAAAATAGAAGGATCTGGGAGAATGCACAAATCCACCTAAACCCAATTGTGTTGTGAAGAGACATCCACTGTATCTTTGCTGAGAGATCATATTTACCTTTGTTGAAGTGAAAGGATACAGCATTAGAGAGAGCTTGTATAGAGGGAGGGAGAGGGAAAAGGAAAGAGAGGGAGGGAGGGAGGGAGAGGAGAGCAGGTTTGGCTGGGTTGGATCATTGTAATGTGCCAACCAGCTAAGCATTAGGGGGCAGGCCTCTGGCTTGGAGAATGGGTAAGGGGAGGAGTGGAGAAGGGGTTAGCATTCCCTGATTTATTTTTAAATATTTATCCTTTTGGCTGTTGCCAGTTACGCTTTCCAGATGAGACAAGACTGGGTATGGAGAACTGCAAGGGAAGAATTGCCTCTTCTGAGAGTGGGTTTATTTGTCAACAGTGTTCAGAATGGAGCCATGAGAATGTCAGGCTGTCACTGCTGGGTAGGCCCTGGGTTTAACATCAGGCAGCTGCCCTGGGAAGAGCTGAGCTTTTCAAAGCTTGGGGGACAGAATTTGCAGCGTGCATTTCAGAGAAACTTTTGGTTCCATGTGTCAGTGCAAAAGTTGCAAATTATCTCTGAAGATGTCTTGTTTTTGTTAATGATGAAAATAAGTTTTAGTCAAGGTTTTTGTGCAGTTTCCTTTTTATAATTGTACAGAGGTCATACATTACCTGCCTGTGGCTTACCTGTCAGATTTTTACTGGAACAAAGGCAGGCTTGAGTAGGCCTCACCATGCATGGAGCCGTTGTTATAGGATTAAGACAGAGAAAAGCGACCAGGGTACCAGGGTCGCTCTTAGTTCTGTTTGACCTCTGAGGTGCAGGAGCCCCGTTACCTTCGGCCTAGGACAGTGGCCGAATTGGGCCAGGTCCCCTCAGGGTTCTGCCAACACCTCCACCTCCTCTCAGATTATTTTAGAGCTTGTTCTTTGGGTTTTCCAGCTTACATTTTATTGAAGGTATTTATCTGTGGCCCCACCGAGTTCACAATGCCACCAGATTGCAAGGTCGTCCCCTAGTCATAAAAGTTAAAACCAAACAGCAAAATTAAATTTTCTGGGAGTATAAACATGTTAATGTTGTCTTTATCAGACAGGCTGTGGGTGGCTTCCAGGTGAGGAGCTGAGGCCTTCATTTCCCTGAAGAGATTTCCGGGGGCATCTCTGCGGGGTGGGCCACCTTGCTTGCGTTATTGTTAGCATCATCACCTTCATGTATTATTCATAGTCACTTTTTCAATTAAATTATTAATTGGTTTTCTTTAAGGTGTTCCTCACTCTGTGGCTAACATAAATAACAAGTGTGTTTTGAAAACACCACCTGTTCTTGGGCCTGAGGTCAGGCGGCTGCAGGCAGCTAGCTCTGCAGTGACCATACTCTGGTTTATAAAATCCTCCTCCTCTTCCACTTTCCTTGGCTCTCCACTCCCCCACCCCATCCCTGCTCTCTCACGTGTGACTGAATTTGGCCTGTGCCCTCCTTTGTCCCTAATCGGACATGATTCCCTAGAGGCAGTCTTTTCTCCCAGGGCCCTAGCTGAAAAAAATTTTTTTCAGAGACTCTTTTTTTTTTTTTTTTTTTTTTGACTAAAACATAGAGAGGGGTATGGTTGTCTATATCCAACAGGTTAGATATTTACATAGTTTGAACCTGAATTATATTGTACAAAATGCCTCTGCACAGGGACATGGTTCTCCTCCCTGTTAGTATGCTAAAGCTAACAGGATTCCATACATCCTGCTCTTTGCTTGGTGAGCTTATTACATTTCTAACACTTGCATGGTTCGTTATTGTGAGTAGGAAGAGACTCTCCAGGCTGCAACCAGCCTGGGAGGGTGGTTTTCAGAAGGGGAAAAAGCAGGTGTCTTTCTAGTCGGAGGAATCCAGAGTAGATTCAGGCCGAGGGTGGAATTCTGACAGGGGGGACAGGGGACTTCCGGTGAAATTTCTGTAGCGCTACCTTTGCATAGCAGAATGGAGAAGGTGACTTTGGGGAGATATAAAAGTGTCCAGCAGTCGCTTTGACCAACTGGGATGTCTGCATTAACTTTGACCCTGGTGGCAGAATCTCCCAGGGAAGAGCATGATCTCTGCCATCTCCGAAATGATGTGGCTTTATAAGGCGAGTCTCCTTAAAGCATGTAATTGTCACCAGCGGTTCCTTTCCTTGTCACTTCTTTTCTTCTTCTCTTCCTAGTGCTCTCATTCTCTTCTCTCCTTCACTCGGTTCAAAAACTATCCTTAAACTCTCAGTGGAGAGCTAGGGATGTTTTTATAAGTTTCTGCAGCTGAAAAACAGAAGTGCTCTGTAAAGCAGTTAATAGGATGGGTGTGTGTTTCAAATAAATTCCTGTCCACATTGGCTAATGTCCCCATGCTAGAGTGGCCTGGCTCTGACGTGGACAGGGCCCAGAGACCCATGGCTTCGGTTCGGAGGCCCCAGGCTGCTTTTTGTGGCCGAGGGCGCGTCCTTTTCTTCTCGCCTGATTCCAGGCTGGCCCCTGACTTTTGATGAGCGAGGGGTCAGTGCCTCCGGGAGGACTGGGCTTTGTTCCCGCCGGGCTGGTTCCCGGGGCGGCGCAGGCCCCTGTCCCCGGGCGTCCGGGCGCGGTCCCGGCCTGCCCTGAGGCCGGAGCCCGGAGGAGTGCGGTCGGCAGCCCGGGCCTCCAGCGCCCGGTGTGTGTCCCCGGGTCCCGCGGGCGGGCGCGGTCACCACAAGCAGCCGGGCCTGCGCCCGGCAGGACTGTAGATGTCAGGCTTCGCCCGGGGAGCCTGGGCGCCGGGCTGTGAGTTTCAAATTAACCTTCCGCTTTGTTGCTGTGTAATGTGGATCCCCAAGGCCCCCCGCCCCGCCCGCCCCCCTTCCCCGGGCGGTGCGAGCTGCAAACTGCGAGTTGAGCTTCATTTACATAAAGCGATTCGGGGCGGGCAGTGCGAGGCGGCGGGCAGGCCGGGACGGGGACGCGGGACGCGAGCGCCGCGCCCGTGGGTGAATCCCCGCCGCGCCCGGGGACCTCCCTCCCGGGGGCACCGGCCAGCCGCCAGCCTGGCCGCCACCATGAGCCCCCCTCCCCTGCCTGCGGCGCCCCTGCTCCTAGCCTGCGCCACCTCGGAGCCCTGGGGCCAGCGGGAGGTGGGGAGAATGCCGCCCGGGGTGGGTAAGTTCGGGGCTCCGGTGCCACTGGAATTTGCCATTGTCGCGCAGGGCGGCGCGGCCCCCGGACCTGCGAGTGCCTCCTCCCTCCGGAGGTGTGCGGAGGCTTTGTGTGCCAGGTGAGTGCAGCCGCCCTCCCCCGCCGCCCTGCGCGCAGCCGGCCTAGCGCTGCAGGCAGGTGCCGCGAGTCTTGGCTGAACTTCCCATTCTCTTGGGGCTTGTGGGGGAAGGGCAGGCTGGATGCACTTGAACTCCTAGACTCCCGTTGTAACCTACCAGGGGTGAGGGCATCTAAAATCTGCTGGGCACGGGTGCAGTCCTTGCTCTTTCCCTCCCTCTCTCCTTTCCTTCCCTGCCTCTTCCTCTCCTTATTCTGCTTTAGGATTAGTTCCTGCCTTCTGAAATAACTGTACTGCTGGTGTCTTTTAGAAGTTTGGGTTCCTTTGCCTAAAAATGCATCTTTTTCAGCCCCAGAGAAGTCGCTGGTCAGTTTGAAACAATGTGAAGAATGCGCCAGTTACGGAGTAATTAAAGGGGGAATCAGAGTGTTGGGGCTGGAGGGCACCTTTGGAGATCATCTTGTCCACCCTCTAATTTTAGTTTGTTCTCATTCTGGAAAAACCGGAGCAGCATTTATTTCTTGGGGGGTGGGGGTGGGAAGGGAGAGCTAAGATTTTTGTCCCATTAAAAGAAGAAGAATGCCCAAGTTTAGGTCAGTGGCAGAAAAAATCCAAAAGTAATTTTTGTAGACTTGGGCCGAAATGAGCTTTCTAGAAAATGGTTCTTTCTGCTTTGGATATACCTATTTATGTGATGGGGGAATACCTTGAGGGCACAGCCCGGTCTACTGCATGGTGTATTCTGAGAGGGAATTGTCCTCACTGGTTAAAGGACACCCCTGAGCAGGTGAATCCAGGAGGGTTATCCCTCCCCTACCCTCTATTTGTGTCATTTAATAACAGACCTTGGAGACTCACTAAAAGCTGTGACAATCTCAGAGAGGACAGAAGCCCCATTTGGGCACAGAGAGAAGGCCTGTCCTTCAGGCTGGGGCCTGCACAGTGGAATGTATCAAAGCAAACAAGGAAAGCAAATTTAAGTCTTGAAGGTAGATAGTTAGAAAGTTACACGTCATCTTATTTCATCTCATGCTTTGAGATCCTTGGAGACAAGTCACTAAATAAATAGAGTATAATTTAAAGCTCACCCTAGCTGGGGAAACTCTTGTTTCTCTGCCATCAAGCAGCAGGTGCAAGTTTGTAGAGTTGGCCCCTGGAGTCCCCTCATTCCTAAATTCAGGAGGTGTCAAACCTTCATGTTCTTTTAATGGCTGTGGTTTCTGGATAGGTTTCAAGGGAAACCCTAAAAATCATGTTCCAGTGGGCTGGAGGGGGAAGCCTCAACTGTGTCCCAGGCTGCATTGAATAGGAAAACATACACCTTCTGGGGTAACCTGATCGAGAAAGACTGGCTGGGAACATGGGCCTGTTTCTTGTTATCAGAACAGCCACTGGCAGCCTGAGATTCCGAATCTGTCTTTTCTCCCAAATGTGAGAAATAGGGAACAGAGAGGTAGGGTGTGAGGGGAGTCAGGAGACCATGGTTCTCAATCATTTAAAGGTTTTTGAGAATGGGGTCTTTAGAGAGCGGTATAAACCCGGATGTTTGCATACCTGTATTTGTGTTCCTTCTATTGCAAGCAGACCCTGAAGGCACCCTTTCAGAGGGTGTGTAGCCTTGAAGGCCAGAAGCAACTTTTCCTCTCTCCCTTTCTTAAATCACAGGACTAAGGAAATTGTCTTCATTCGATTTCCAGTATAGCTTTCTGAAAGTGTCCAAAGTGCCTCTCAGAATGGGCTGGGGTCACACTTGGTCTTTTATTTAATTACGCAAGTGTTATTTAACAACATGGGGCAGACGCAGAAGCAAGCACTTTTACACTTTAAAAATAGTCCTTTCAGAATCGCAAGAAATTAAGTGACTTGGAGACCTTCTGTCTTTATGACATGGGTCATTTCCCTTTCCCAAGTCTTTTTTATTTTTTCTAAATGACTGCACTTTCTGTGGGATAGAACTACTGTTTTCCATTTTTCCTGAAGACAGTTTTGATTGACAGGAACCATTGAGAAACACTTGCTAACTATTCCAGAACAAAAAAATCTGAGCTGCTTCTACAACCACCTGAAATGTTAATGTAGGTTTCTTCCCTTCTTTTATTTGCTCAAATGAATAGGGGAGGGTGGAAGGGGGCCCCAAATAAAATGGTACTCCCAGCAGGAGTCCCAACCTGGCAGTGAAGTGCCTGCCTTCTTGCTGCTCTGGGATTGAATTTAACTGCTGTGTAAACTCAGTGCCAATTGGACTGCCCAGTGGCAAGGAGCTAAAATAAACAAGATTTCAGTTTTCATCATTATGACATTAAATGATGGTTCCTAGGCACTCTTAGGACAGGGCTGGCTCACCTTAGGTGACCCAGAGGTAGTTCATTAAAATAAATCACTGATTGCAAACTACTAGAGAAGTAGCATCTGGTTCTGATGGCGATATAACTTAGTTCCTTTAGTGCTGGTCACATGTGTGCAGGAAACATGTCCCTATTGTCACCATGTGCTGGTGTTCCTTTTTAGTATCTTGTAGGGGTTGGGGCTCTTGGGCTTCTGAAGTGTTAGTGTGAGAGCCTGGAAATACTTGAAGGTCCAAAGCAGACTTTTATCTAGGAAATTATTTTTATTGCAAAGTTGCAGAAGTCTTATTTTAAAAACAAGTAAACATTTAAGTGACCAAGCAACATTTTATAAAAGTATAGAGAATTGCTCCTATTACTGAAGGCAAAGAAAATGAGTTGTCTTTATAGACACCTTTGAAGAGGAACTAGTTTGTTTCTCAACTCAAGGGGTCTAGTGTTGACTTGGGGGGGCCGGAAGAGGTGATCCTGGCCTGAAGAGGCTCCATTAAGCTCCAGCCCATGCTTGCCACCACTACACGTACAACACCACCTCAAGAAGTACAGTGTGTGCTGTGGTTTATTCTTTCATTTGCTATTAAAATGGTTGCTTACAGTTAGCCTGGCCTGTTTCTGTAATGTTTGGGCCTGTTGGCCTGCTCTGGTTCCCAAGGCTGGTGTAATTAACCAGGATGGGGGTGTTACCATAAAAATACAACAGGAAGGCAGATTCCATTATAGTGAACTTCATAGGGTTATCCAAATGCTCTGGGATGAGAATTTGGTTGTAATGGTTATTGTCAGAAACCATAGCAAAGCTTAGAATCACCTCTGCCTAAGTTAAAGACTGTGGTCAGGGAAATGGAAAACCAGTTCTAATAGAATCCAGGAAAGGGAATTCCTTTGCAGGAGCTAGTCTTAATCAGATCCTAAGGGTGCTTATTTTGTCCAAAAGCACAATGTCCTGCGTCCTTAGGCCACTCAAATTGAGAAACAAACACACAGAAGCTAAGATTGCATCAAACTGCCCCAAGGGAGAGACCCAGGCAGAAATCTTGGCTCATTGGCAAGCTGCTTTCAAAATCCAGATTAAGGAGAAAAACTACCAAATCAACAACTGTCGGATTTGTTTTCTATATGATTTAAAAGTTGGCTGCCAGAATTTTCTCTTTGAACATGTGGGAAGTGACAGTCTGATGTTAGAGGGCTTAAATTTTTTTTCTTTTTTCTTTTTGGGCTAATATGATAAAGGGCTCCTGTGTGGATAGGAACTAGGGGACAGAGGAAAGCAAGGCTTAGCTCTGATTGACAGCAGCATTGTGCTGATGCTTCAGAAGCTGTGACACAACTGGATTTCCACCCCCCTGATTTTCATTCCTTGGGTCAGGGGACAGAGTAGTAAGCACAAGCCAGTAGTCTAGCAGTGACTTCTATCTAGAGAGTTCTTTGCCCAAGGAAGTTGCCTTGTTTGTTTCATTTGTAACATTTGAAGGTGATGTCTTTTTCTTTTGATATGTCTGCCTTTCACCCTTAATCTCTGGAGTTTTCTTCATTTTGTAAGGCTACAGATGCAAATTAAAATAGGAAAGGAGGCACAGGAAGTTTGCCAGGTGGTAAATGGGCTCCATTTCATAGCAGGACTTCTGTTTTGTTGGTTTTAACCCCAAACAGGGCCCCTTAGGGCAATGCCTGGGCTGTGCTTCCTTTTGGGCAGGCCTTTCTCCCTTTGCCCCCTGTGGGCTTGTCAGCAGGAGGATTATATTGGGGGGGTGCTGGGTGTGCACCTTTCCAGAGGGGCCTGGGCCTGCCTGCCCTGGGGGAGGTCTTAGGTGGTACAACTGCCAGCTATTTGAACTTTGGTACTAATACATGTGCAGTCTGAGATTTCCCATCCTCTTCCCTCCCTGGAGTCTGTGGGTGAAACAGGCTATCCTTGCCCCCTGTGGCTGCCCCAGATTTCCCATCCCCCTTGCAAGGCTGCTCTTTGTGAAGATGGGGAGGGGCTGGGGTCCCTCTCCCCTCCTGTCCTGGTTGATTTGGGGCTGGGGGGAGTGAATCCCACCATAGCCTTAAAGGCTGTCTTGAATGATTATTTTGAATTTACTCCCAAGTACCTCTTTTGGGGCAGTGGTTAGGAACTGGTGAAGTATCTTCAGTCATCTGCAGGGAGACCTGGGACTGGAACTGGGCTGACTGGCTCCACCAGGCTGTGTGAAAAGACGGTGGAATTTTCATCTGCTGCTGATTTCACGCACTGTCCTGAAAGTGATTTCGGCCACAAACCTTTGATCTGGGAATGAGACTCCTGCCCCCACGCTTCTGGAGATAGGAGTTGGTGACTGCTCGACCTCCTCCTCTTTGTATGCTGGGGGTGGGGAGGGGTGTGAAAGAGTAGGATTGAGTATCTGGGGCTTGGGGCTGTTTGAATGTGATGGGGTCAGGCAGACTGGAAGAGGGCTTTTTAGTGGGTAGGAAGGATTCTTAATTGGTAAGAAGGACTGAACTACTTGGCAGGGGTGAGGGATGGCAGTTTTGCCTATTTCTTAACGGTTCCTGACTCATCCAGGAACCTGACTAGGGACAGATTGTTCTCAAGGTATTAAGTGAGTTAGATTTTGGAGAGATCATCCCCTACACACATCTGTCCTCGGCTCCACGTTTCAGTGTTGACAATTCCAGTACAGAGGCGAATCTGTCTTCCTCATGTAAACCTTCTGGTCAGAGACGCTGGACTCAGATCAGCCCAGTGCAGAAAAGACCAAGGGGCTGAATTTTATCTTTGATTTCAGCCATGCAGCACCCCAAAGTCCCATAAGAACCTGTCCAAATATAGAAGTCTCCCTTCAGTATCTAAAAAGCTCTCTTTCTAAAGAGTATGTATTGATGTAAGTCTATAAAAAGTATATTATGTGTAGACATGAACTTATTTGCTTCCCTACACTTACGGTCTGTGGCCTATTTTGGACAACTTTTCTCTTTCTGACAACTTTGTCCAGTGGAAATACGCAGAAGAGCACGTGAGCCCTTTTTTTTAAACAGTTTTTCTTAAACTGCTCAAGAAACAATGCAGGTCTCATCCATTATTCCAGCCCCCCCCTCTTCCTAAAATGCTCTTTGGCTCAGGGCCTCATTTCTTAATGCACATTTGGCTGGTTGGGGGAGTGGTCTTTGTTTCCTCCCAGTGCTCCTCTCTGTGGAACATCTGGATCCTTGTGAAAATGTCCAGTCAACTTTGGGACACCTAAGGCAGAAGCCCCTGGATTTCAGCTTGGGTGTCAGGAAGCTGATGTCACTCCTAAAGGGACAGCTTTGAAGCACCACCTCTTTTCTGCTGGGGTCTGGAAGGGCGTCATTTTATTTGGTAGGGAACTGTTGCCAGGACCTTTAGGCTGTGCACCTGCCCATATGAATGGGTTCTCCCTGGGCCTCGCCTGCGCACTCTTTCAAAAAATAGTATTTTACCCACTTTTAAAATGTAGTTTCTGGTAAAGAATGGCCAGTTGAAAATCGTAGGGTCCCCCACCCCATGACTTTTTCAAAGAGGAAACTGAGGCTTTCAGGTATCTTTGGGGAAAGCAGAGAACTTTTATACCTGTTAAGAAAGGGCCCTCAACTCCTTTTGCCTTTGCTGGGGAAATTAAGCACTGTCTAGACAGTGGAGAAACGGAGGGAAGGAAATCCTGGTGCAAGTTCCCAGATGTCTGGAGGGAGGTATGGTTTTCCTTGTTGGTTGAAGGCATGAAATAGTTACAATAAAATGGAGAAGGCCCCCAGTGGAGGATTAGGGGCCACTTTTGAATCATCCCTTGAAATGGGGGCTCTGTTGTTCACAATTTCATGAGAAGCGGAGATGAGTCAGAATGCCCTCTTTGGAGTTGGCAGCTCTTGGCTCAGCTGTAGGTTTTAGTCCTCTGCTGAGGCCATCCAGCCTAAGTTGGATGATTTTAGATCACTCGCTTCTCTGAGCCTCACCTATTTCATCTGTAAAACAGGCCTCATATCTGTTGTGGGAAAGCAATGAAATAGAAAACAGGGCTCCACCATAAGGTAATGTGTTAAGTGGCCTCTCCACAACTAGTAGTTCCCTGTCCTTTTCCCTTTTATTTTGTTCCTGCTCAGGGCCTCCGCTACCTTCATTTCCCAGCACCCTGTTAGAAATAACTAAAAGGTCCAGCATTTCTTGGGCTCCTCCCCTCTGAGCTGAGACGACTGCCAACTCTCTGACACTCTGCAACTGTGTTCCCATGTGCAAGGGGCGGTAACAGATACAGTGTCCTCCATCCTCCCCAGCCCTCTGCACTGGCCTGCCCCCCACCACTGAGGCTGGCAGGCGGCTCTCTAAGTGAGCAGCCCACTCAATGACCCACCTAGAGAGGCCTTCCAGGGCTGGCTTGTATATGCTAATAGGCCTGACTTGTCCTGGCTTGTTTGTAGTGATTTGTGGAGGCATTTATATGCAAATATTATCAACTTGCTGAGTTAATTATCATGTGCCTCCCCCCACCCCTCCTGCCTCTCTGCCCAGCCCTCCAGCCTCTCCTCCTCAGCCCTGCGCTCTTCATTTTGGTCTCCTCCAGCTGCTGCCCTGTCCCCTTCTTGTACCTGCAGGCCCAGCCACCGCTCCTTTACTGTTCTGTTGCCTATTAACAGGAACCTGGGCCTTGCCCTGTGGCAGGCACACCAGTGACAGCTCGGTTCCAGCCCTCCTCCGTTAGATGGGGCCCTGGCATGCAGGAGAGCCTGGCTCATGTTCCTTTGAGCTTCAGACCCCATTTTTACCAGCTCCCTTGAAGAGCAGAGCTGCCCAGAAGTATCAGTCCCTAGTCTTGTGAGAAAGTGAGGATAGTCTTCAAGTTATTATTTTCATTGTGTCACATCCTTTAGACCACTCAAGATCAATACCGTTCTGAGTCCTAGAGAGAGACCGTTTTGCAGAAAGATTTCCTCTCCTGCCGGTACACTGGAAATTTGAGCAGACCTGGGACCTGGTTTCCTGGTGGTTCTGGACTGTTGACACTTGGGGGCAGCTAATTCCTTGCTGGGGGCGTGGGCCTGGTGTGTCAGCCCAGACTTCTCCTTGCATAATGCCAGGAGCACCTCCCCCCCACAGTACTATCAGAGACGTCTCTGGGAAGTAATTGCCCAGGGAGGGGAAATTGCCCCCAGTTGAGAACCCCTGGGGTGGAGGCAGCTTTTGTGTCTTCTGGTTGGAAAGGTGGCAGGTTCCCGGCCCTCCTGCAGCCTCTGAGTCTCCGCCTCTGAGTTGAGCAGCCTCTGGGTTTGTGATCTGCCCTGTCTGATAGGTTAGATGTTGCGTTCGCTTCACAGGTGCTAGGCAAGTGCCCACCACTGACTGAGCTGCATCCCCAGACCCTGTCTCTCTTTCAAAGGAGCTTTGTGTTTATTCTCTGAATGTAGGACCTTGGCTGCACAGCTGTGGAATGAAGCTGAGGCCCAAGGAACTGGGCCTGTAATCTCTGGGGATGCTCCCCCGCCTCGCCTCCCTGGGGGAGGCCCTCTGGGCAGCACCCTGGGCCGGGCCTGGAAGGAGGGTAAATATTGCAAGGGCTCAGCATAGTTTCTCTCACCACATAGACTAATGGTCTGGGTTAATTTTGTGTACAAGGTCTCTTTTGTTGGACAAGGGGGTGAAAGTCCACAGCTGTGACCGGAAATAGGGGAAGGGCCTACTGGGATGACCTTGTTTTGGAAAGTCTAAATGGAATACTAATGGCCGAGATCTGAGAGGGTGATGTGTGTGTGTGTTTGACTGGGCCTACAGATAAGGTGAAGAGTGTTTTAAAAGTTACTTTAGTGCACCCTCCCAGATAACCGCATGCCTGGGGCCAGTTACAATTTATGGCCAGCTGGTAGTCACCGCTGTGTGTTGGCCTCACTTTATCTTTTGAGTCCAGGCTCTGTAGCTTAGCTGGTAGGACTCTGTTTGTTTATTTTATCTTCTTTTGGGGGGTGCTGGCAATCAGGTTTTGTTAGTGAAGCACAGCAGCATTTTATGATATAAAGAGCTGTTGTATTTCTGCTACTGAATGCCTAGGACACATAGCTCCTTACTTACCCTATGGATAACTTGCATGAGGGTGCTGCATTCTAGAGTTTCCAGAGGCCTGGGGTGCAGGTGCCCATCTTGTATAGTGCCACCAGGCTGCCAAAGACTGGAGCCTGGGAGGAGGTGTGGCGGAATTCAGATAGCTCCAGATCCCAGGGCCCCAGGTTTCTTTCATCTCTGAGGTCAGCCTTTTTCTGTTGCCTAGTGACTTACTGAAACTTCCTGGCTGGGGCTGGCCTGTATGCTCAGCACCCTTTCCTAGCTCAGCATAGCTTTGGATGGTGAGTTTCCACTTTTTCTGGACAATGGATGACACCCTCTGCGGTATCTCATCCCTAGACTGAGCCCTGCTAGAACAGCTACCTTCTTTGTACCTGGGATCTAACGTTTTATCAAGTCACCATGGACTTTCCTGGATGCCTCTGTATAGCCACAGGATGCTTTCCTCCCCACCCCAGTATTCCTAAGGAGGAACTGAAAATTCTTCCTCAACTTTGTTTTTGGAAAAAGGAGCATGTTCTTGAGCTTGCATGGACTTTGCTTTTAATAATCAGGATGTGGGAATTGTGTGTCGCTCAGATCTTACCATGTTTCTCATTTGTACTTTGGCAAGTATAGTTTTGGGGGTCTTTTATCTGGTGGACAATAAAGATAAAATGAAAAGTTCTTCTGATCTTTGGACTGAAAGTCTACAGAAATGATTTCTTGGTTGGCAGCTTGGAAGAGGACATTTGTGAGTTTTTGTTTTTTTTTTAAGGTTAGGGGATGTGGCCTTGGGTTCCTTCAGACCCTTCACTTTACCTATTCCCTAAGCCACAGCCATCTGCTTTAAAATTTTTATTTTTTTTTTTTTCATTTTAAATCCTCAAAGACAAAGGGACCTGGAAGCTCAGACCTGTCCTGCCACATTCCTGAGTAATTTGGTTTTGATTAACCCAAGGAGAGAAGTTGGTTTCTCCTAGCGACGGGAGGGACTGACGGAGGGGATCAAAGCGCCCAGGAGGGGCAGTTCCCCTAATACGCTCAGTCCCCCTCCTCCCCTCCTTCCATGCTCCTTTGCACCCTAGGCCTCTCAGCCTCCCCTCTTTAGAAAGCAGGAGTCGCAGGAGTCTTTTGCACTTTTTGACTCCTAGATGTGGAAGTGTCTCAGAGCTTTGGGTGGACCAACCAGGGAGAACCCCCCTTCTTCCTAAACTCTTTTTCCCCCCACAAAGCTGCAGAGCACATTCCTGTGCTAATCCTGCTGCTGGAGGAATGCAAATGGCTGTAATTGTGTGCCCCAGGACGGCCTAACGCATCTGTGCAGCTTTTCTTCTTTGAGGAGGTGGCTAAAAAAGTTCATTTACATGGAGAAATGAGACTGGCCTTGTGATCCCTCGTGGTAGAATAGGCACTCTCTAATAGGAGAGGGGCCGCATCTGTGTCCTCTGTGCCTCCCTCCCCCTTCCCTTCCCATGTCCAGGGTGTGAGCACGCGCCTGCGCACACCAGGATCCTGCTGGGCAAGCTTTAAGGGGAAGGGCAGTTGAAAGGGAGCACTCTGCTCTCGATGGTAAGAAATCAAGCTGGAGTAAAAGACAGGCCTTGTCCTGGGTAATCCTCCTATGAAGCCACGACATACAACTTTGCCTTGTTGTTTGGAAGCATGCAGGGGACTCTGAAGACATTGACAACATCTTGGAGGAGCTGTGCCATCTCATGAGCAGGTCTAGCTGCAGTGTACAGTGCACATTTCCCTTAATCTGTACTAGCTATTTGGAGATGGGGTATTTGGACAGTAAAATTATTCAACCCAATTAAAAGTTGGTACATTGTAGCTTTAAGGCGGTGTTCAAGATAGAAACTTCTTCCCACCTGGATCTGAAGTAGAAAGGAGGCAGAGGTTCTAGAACAGGACTGTTCAATAGAAAAGCAGAGGGAGCCACATAAACAATTTAAAGTTTTCTAGGAGCCACATTTAGAAGTCAAAAAGGTGGAGTTAATTTTAACGTTTTTGTCTCTTAAATTTATTTTGTGTATGAAAATGTTCTCATTTAAACATGGAATCAATATAAATAAAACTGTTAATGAGATGGTCTTGTTTTGGTCCTTGAAATCCCGTGTGTATTTTGTACTTCTACAATCTTAATTCACATTCTCCACATTTCGTAGACTTGGAAGCCACCAAGGACTGGGGCTGCCTCCTGGACAGGGCGGAATGACTCTGCTGAGTCTTTTAGTAGATGGCGCTGTCACCCATCATCCCCTGACGTGAGCTGCTTCCCTTTCCTGGAGTCCAGGGGTGCAGGTTGAGTGCAGAAGCTCCCCTGATGTCCTCTGGGGATTGTGAGGAGGCAGAAATGTGCCGCTGCTGTGGGCGGCTGCTTCCTGGCAGCAGGTGGGCTGCGCAGGAGGTGTCCACCTGGCTTCAGAAGCCTGTCACAAGGCAGAATAGCACAGGGGCAGCAGGGTGTGAGTTGTCCTTTGCTTGAGCTCTGGTGTTTGTCACCACAGGCCTATTGCTGTATACAGACATCTCAGATGAACAGGACTGCACGGAGCCTGTAGGAGCGACCTTTCACCCCCTCCATGGTGGGCCATTAGTTTGTTGTGGAATTGGGCCCTTCCCGGGGAGGCGGGAGGCAGTGCATTCCTTATTGCTCACTGTACCGACTTCACACAGGCTTTCAGACTGGTGGCCAGGCCCACATGGTATAGGGCCTGGGCCTGGAGGGGACTTCCTTCTGGAGGCTCCAGTGGTGCCCAGAGGGGAGAACCAGGAGGCTGCTGCTGACAAGGTGTCCTAGCCCCACAATTACCTGCTTCTCTCCTAGTGTTTGCCTGTGTTTTCTTTTCTTTCTTTCTTTTTTTTTTTTTTTTTTGCATAATGTCTTAGTGCCACAGGATGGAAATCTCTTTCATTTGTCCAGGGCTGTTGGACTTCTAATTAGAGGAGGAGAAAAGGAGGGTTAAGATTGATAAGGACAAATCAGGAGGATGCCTTGCCTGTGAGGATGAGAGGAGAGAGAGAGAGAATGAATGAGTGAGTGTATGTTTTCCCTCTGTGCTGTGCTGGGGATCAAACCCAGGCCCCTGCATACATTAGGCAAGTGCTTCACCACTGAGCCTGAGTCTTTATTTTTTTAAAGGTTGTTACTATGTTGTTATATTTTTCTCTTGTTCCTCCAGGAAGGGACTTCTTCTCAGAGCTCGGTGACTTTAGTCCTACCAACATCAGCACTGTTAGTAAGAGTGAGGATAACTGTCCCCGGCTTCTAGCAGAAAGAGTAACTGGGAATCAGTCCTAGGGAGGTGCTCACTCCAGAGCAGAGCTAAGTGCTGGTGTCTTCTCCCATTGATCTTAGCATTCCTTAGCCAGTGCTGTTCCTAGGACGCCCAGCCAGCCCCTGCCCATGGAGGACATGCTCTGGGAGGCCAGTAGGATTTGTGTCCCTTGGTAAACTGAGAAGTGGGTTGTGGATCGGGGTTTCTAGGGAGGGAGGGATCTAATTCCTTTAATAGGCCGGCCTCCTGGGCAGGCAGGGGAAAAAAAACTGTGGAAGTGTGAGGTGGAAGGGAGGCGCTGGCCTCTGCTGGGGATGGAGCTTGGAGCGTCACAGCTGTCTGACCCTGGGTGAAAAGTTCAAATCTGCATTTAAAAGGAGTGCCCCGAATCCCCCGCCCCCCCCCCCCAGTCAAGTTGAAACTGTTCTTGTTTTTTAGAGGATATGACCAGGCCCTGTGCTGGGACATCAAACAGCTCCCAGTTCACTTCGGTCAAGACCCGAGGAGGCTGGGGGCTTCGGAAGCCAGCCGGGAAGGGGGGATCTTGTGAGTCACAGTTCTTGAATAACAATGGTTGTTGAGGACTGACTCTCCCTGAAAGGAGGGGGAGAGTCTTCCTTAGTGAGAAACTGGGCTAAATTTAACCCCTTTCCCTGCAGTTCTTGGTGAGGCTCTCCAAAGCCAGTGTGGGTGTGCAGGGGCACAAACTGGGCTTCCAGGGACCCTGGGTGGTGGTAGGGGATGGCTGAGGCCACCTCTTCCTGGAGGCCTGGAGGAACTGCTGAGCCCCACTGGGAGCAATCCCTCCAGCCCCCTTCTAGGCATCCTGGGCTTTTCTCAACGCTTCCAGGAGCCTAGTAGATGGAGCCCGGATGGGCCCTGTGGGGTTCCGGTTCTGGAGGACCCACGCAAGGGGTGAATCTGGAGTTGGGGTGGGAAAGTGTGCCCGTCGCCTTCTTCCAGCCTTTGCTGAGGGGGTCTGCTCAGCCCTGCCCCGAAACCCCTCCCTACTGGCTTTGATTTGTTTACTTGAGCATTAGGTGAATGTAAACAGTTCAACCTCTCAGATTTTACATCCCTAAAGGGTCTGAGTGTGAATACAAATGGGCATTAGGCCCCTGGGGTTTCAGTGGCTTTCCTCCACTCCCTCTGTCGCTGACTGGTCCCTTCTAAGCTCTTCCTTCTCCATTTCTGTACTGCTGACCTTTAAAAAAGTGGCGTTGTGAGACCCTGTCCCCTTGAAGGATGTAAGTTCGAAAGAGCAGAAAAGAACAGCTTCTATTCCAGGGGAAATTAGTTATTTTGATCACTTGTTTGGGGAGAAAGGGAAGCTTCCTGGCTTCCCCGGACTTGTTCAGATGCCCTTGGACTGTCCACCGCACTTTTGTAGCGTCCTCTGAGATCTTTCTTCTTTGAAAAGGGTGATTAGAACTGAGGCTTTGCTGCCATGCCCGGAGTTTGCAGCCCCTGGAAGAAGGCTGGTCCTCCAGAGAGGGTGTCTGTCTCCTTGCATAACCCTCACTACCAGGGGACACATTCTCCCTCTCTGTAGGAGATCTTAGGAGCTCATGGGTCTTGAGGACCTTGCCAGGCCACTGACCCTAAGGTCAGTTGGAGACCGTGTCCTCTCGGAACTCTCAGCACCTTTCTTCCCCCTGCCTCCCCCTAGACTCCCCACCCCTACCCCCAGTTCCCACAAGGGGCTTTCCCTCTTTTCAGCCAGAGGGCCATTGTGACCTGCAGTGGAAGGAGCCAGATGTCCGTGGCCCTGTCCGGTTGCCTTCTGGTTCATGTGTTCAAGGCCCAGGACTGTCTGTTTGCTGCAGTGGCTCCGAGTCCAGTCACGCCATCACAGGGGCATTTTAATTAGCAGTGCCTTAGTCATTAGTGAGTTATTGTTTTTGTCTGGAAACACTTAAGTACTGTTTACTCGATGTCTCAACGAAATGCAAAACAGCAATTAAGCAGAAATTTGTTGTATGAGGCAGGGACCAAAATGGATCCTCAAAAGCCGGTTGTGGTTCCTCCAAACCAAGGAAAACTGCTTTCCCCATTGGCCTCTGATAACCGGAATGCTCCAGATCCGTTCCCTTCCCTAGAGTTATGGGGTAGAAGTACTGGGGAGCGCTGGGCTCCCCATCCTCCCTGTGTTGTCATGGACTTTTGGGAAAGTGTTAATGTTTGCTTTTTCCCCTGGCATTTTTGTTGGTGACCTGGAATATTTCGAAACCCTTTCAAACGGAGATTAATTATTTGTGAAAAGTCTTGCAATATCATTGCATGATGATTTGTAGGATTCGAGTGTATTTTCTTCATGCTCCTTTAGACCCAGTGCCAGTGCTAGTATGATAGGCCCTTTCTGACGTCCTGGGAGGGTTGAGATGATGGGATAAATATCCTTTTTACTTAAAATTATTCTGCATATGGGTTGATGAAAAAGAAGTGAGAAAAATGTAAAACTGGGATGGGGGTGTAGTTCAGTAGTAGAACTTCTGGGAAAGGCACCATGTGAGAAGACCCAGGGACTGTGTGACAAGTTAGCTCTGAATATAATGCTTTGGCTTCCTTCAGTGGAGGTGCTGAGCAGAACTGAACTCTTCACACAGAGTTTGGAGTTCTTCACTGGGGACCCCAGTTTCTCACTGCTGTGGCTCTTCCCTATCGCTTCCTGTTTCTTCTTTTTTTCCTCTTTCCCTTCAAACAATATCTTCTGACTTCCAGATTTCTGATAAATTGATAAGAGGCATTGCGTGAGTCAATAGAGCTGTAGACACTTTGCCAATATAACCCCGGCTCTATTGATCTGCCAGTAAATTAAAGTCTTACTTAGAGGCTGCCAATATTTCTAATCTCCTGCCTCACCAATTACATCCTCCCAGCTACCTGGAAGAAGGACTTGAGCCTTTGAACCTTTGTGTTGGTGTTATGAGGGGGCTGCTCCCCTTACATGGGGACTGGGGGCACTGGCCTATGCAGTAGGAGAAGGGGGAGCAGGGCAGAAAAGGAGCAGAAAAGGATGTGTTTTCATGCTGCAAGGTTCATTAGGCAAAATTGCTGGAAAGCAAATTCCATCATGGTGGTCATGTATGTTTTACACCCAGGCTTCAGGCTGCTCCTGTGCTTGGATGGGCTCCAGGTTTGGAGGAAGGAGGAGAAAGTTGAGAGTAGCTGGTAGATGGGGGGTTACCCAGGCATATTTTATGGCTGTCTTCCACTTTAAAAAAAATAGGGGCTGGAGCGGTGGCTCATGGTTAGGGTGCTTGCCTTGCATGCACGAGCACGCAGGTTCAAACCCCAGCACCCCGTACACCATGAAGTGTCTGAGCAATGAAAGTCCATGAAAAACTAAATAAAATTGATTCTTTCTCTTTTTCTCTCACTGTCCCTCTCTCTTTAAAAAAAATAAAAAAATAGTTATAGACAGCCTTTCTTTTGGACAGGGAGAGAAGGAGGGTTTGAATTAAAAGCTGGATTACTAGTGTTTATCACTCAAAACACACCCAAGAACTGGCGGAAGAGGACAGAAGAGGTGTGTCGTGGACTAGGGTGGTTGGAAGTGGGCACATATGCAGACGGCTCCCCTTCTTCTTGGTTTTGTTGTGTGGTTGTCTTACAGTCTTGTCATCTGGGTAGAAGGATGAGGGGAGCAGTTTCTGTGTCCCTTGTGACTTTTGCCCGTGGTCTTCCCTCCGCCAGTCCTCTGCTGTTCTCTCACTTGTTTGAAGTGGAGTAATAGCAACAGCTGCCTCAAGATGCCCACGCAGGGAAAGCAGGGCTCATGGAGTTCCCTACTGGGATTCCCACTTCCGGTGATGGTGGTGCAAGCAAATCCTTTGTCGGATAAGCTCTTTTCAAGTCCCGTTTATGTGGTTGGCTTTGGAAGAAATCTCCAGATAAATGCTGTGTTCTCTTTAATACTCCAGAGCAAAAAAAATCAATGGGAGGGATAATTCCTTCTCTTGTCCAGCACGCACCTCTCCTGTGTTTCTACCTCTGGCACCACCGAAAAAATATTTTTTTATTAAAAACTCCAGTCCTGGAGTCCTGTCTGTTCTCTGCATTCCAACGGAAGAAGTGTCAGGAGGCACCTGCGTTCCCTATAGAAGAAATAGCAGTGTGTACTCCGTGACCTGAGGTCCAAGAGGAAGATTCTGATCTTTATCTCAACTTTGTTCTTCCTCTGTTTACCTCTCCAGTGGCAGAAGTGGAAGGTGAGCTCAGATCAGGTAATTTGGGTTGCTTGCCAGAGGGGTGCATCAGCTGGCAAGGGAGGCATGACGTGCTGAAAGGCCTCCCTTCCCAGTTGAGGCCTTGGCAGAAATGCCACTGGGCGGCCAAGATGGTGGCGTGGCTGAGGCCAGGAGGGTGCCTGCTTCCTTCCGGGTTGCTGAGGTCTCCTCCTCCACCGGGCCTGAAGACACCCTCTCCAGGTGTTCCCTTGGCTCCCTTGGGCTGAGTGAGTGAAGAAGATGTTAGACAAGGAGAAGCCCCAGGAGGTTGGGATGGACTTTCCCTTTGTTTGGGCTGCATTGTATTGGAGGAGGTGTTTAAATCTTGTTCACACCTGTCTAGGCTGCAGCCTGGCTTTGAGAGCGGTTTGTAACAAGACTTCTGTTGTTGTTGCCGAAAAGGTTTCTAGCTTGCAACAGAGGAACTTTATTGTAGCAACTTGTTAATGTTCAATTAGGCAAATTCTGGGTGCCCCCAGGCAGTGGAAGGGCGTGCTGGCTTTCTCTGGGCAGCCTACTGCCCCTGTTCCCAGGGATGGGGTGGGTCAGGTAAAGCCTCGTGCCCTGGTTCCTGGGGATGGGGTGGGGGTGGGGGGACAACAGCTGGAGTCTTGGCTGTGCCTGAGAGGCTGGTGGAGACTGATCAACATAAAGGCAGCCTCCACTGAGGCTAGCACTGCCTTCAGTTGTAGTGGTCGCCCTCTGTCTGTTGGCACTTGTTGGTGCTCCCCACCCTTGGGTGTGGCGGAGGCTGTGCCTGATGTCCATGGGTTGGAAGCAGGGAGGGACCGACACCAGACCTGGTGTGTGGCAGCCTTAGCAGCATGCAGCCCCGGGCTGTGGAACCCTGTTATCTTCAGGAATCTGAGCCTGACTGGCCACACCTGGGTATGTTCTCTGGCTTTCTTCCTGGCATGATTCTTCTTGAATGACTGTCCAGCAGTTGGAAGGGTAGTGTTAGCCTCCTGCTGGACCCAGGTCTTGAGACCCAGCAAAGGCAGCAACAGGGAGTCATTGCTCTAAGTTGCTCTAAGTTGCAGAAGCATCTCCCCCGTTCCCACCTGGATGTGGTTGGCTGAGAGTTTTGTCTTTTCATGGTAATAAAAGCAAAGGAATACATAGATGAATAAGTAAAAAAGAAAGGGGAACTTGGAACCGGAGCTGTGCTTCAAAAGAAGATGCTAGAGGGTCTCAGCGGGTCCATGTCCCATCCTGTCCTCCCCAGGCCCACTCTCAACCTGGCTGCCAGAGGCAGGTGGCGGGTGTGGGGGGGTGTTCTCTCCCTCTGTCACTTGGAGGTGGAGGTGCTGGCAAGGCCTGGCTGTAAAATATTGCCCCTGTGGCAGCTTGGCGCTGTGGTGTTGAGCGATGAGGAGGGCGAGGCACCCGGCAGTGTATTAAACACTAGTTGAGCGCAGGAGAGGCAGTATGTCACAGGAGAGAGATAAGCAAAGTTCTCTGATAGTGGATCAATAAAGGTTAGTGACATCATATCTCACAGTGAGGGAACCTGCTTTCTGCACAGCCATTTATCAGATCTCAGCTTGGAAGGGCATTAACCCCTTTCTGGTCAGATTTCTTACTGAACATAGACCCAAATTCCTTCTTGGTGGAGGGATGAGGGGAAGAGAGGAGGGTGTCACTTCCCCCACACTGTGCTGGATTGGAAAAGCCGCCTGCAGTTAACATATTAAACCAGCCACCGCTGGTGTGTTTATGGAAAATTTCTGTCCTTTGAAATTTCTGCAGAAATTCCCATAAAAAGTCAGTGTTCCTACTAAAGTCTGAATACCATGTGTACCATGAGCATGCCTGTAGCTGTACTGTAGTCGCATACCTGGGGCCTGGCACTTAGTTTTGGTGTTCTAAAATCCAGTAGCTTACGTTGGTCCTGTAAGTTAAAATTGGGTAAGCTTGAGGATGATCATGGTTGACCTTATTTGGTTTGAGGTGTTCTAGATGTTGAGAAAGAAGTCTTCCATTGTTCCGGATTGGCAAACTATAGCCTGTGTAGGCCAGATTTAACCCAATCGCTATTCTGTTTTCAGTGGCTTGGCAGCTAAGAATGGTTTCTTAATTTTTATTTATTTATTTTTTTTTTACTTTTTAAATGGTGGTGGGAGGATTCAAAGAATTATATTTCATGACTTGTGAAAATATGACAAATTCATATTTGCATCCTTAACGTGTTTATTGGCCAGCAGCCGTGCCTGTTTGTCTATGGCTGTTTTCATGGCGCTGTGTGGCAGGCATTGCAGTGAGAACACGTGACCCACAGAATCTAAAATGACTCTTTACAGTAAAAACCTTGCTAACCCTTAGTCTGGATCAAATTGCAGAGGTGTTGTCAACTAGCTGAATGACCTTGGGTAAGTCTCCTCGTTTCTTTACCTTGGTTTCAATAATTAAATTTTGCCCCCTGCCTATTTCAGGGTGTTCTGAAAATCAAGTGAAAATGAATGAGAAACAGTTTTGAAAAATAGCTTGCATTCGCCATGTGCCTAGTGTTAAATTAGCAAACTCTGCTACATAAAACCATGTATGTTTTAGGAACTAGGGACGTGGCCCCTGGTGTGAAAGTGTGAACCTTGCAGAGGTTGTGTAACTATGTCAAGTTGGGCAAAGTTTGAGTTTTTTTGTCTCCCTGAAAACTTGAAGGCATGCATCCTCCCTAAGCGAACATCTTTTGCTTTGCAAGGGAACATCAATTTTCCTCTGCGACTGCTAAGATTTTTATCCTTAAAGAGTTGAATCACTTTTCTTTCCTTCCCACCAGTGATTTATAGATGGGAAGAGCAGGCCTTTTCCTGTAGGTCTCTGACTGTTTATCTTTCTGGTTGGGCCCTGACAATCCCCTGGCTGGGATGTTCCCGTTGGCCGGGGCATTTGGGGGCCAGATGCCAGTTCTACGGCTGGGGGCAGTTGGAGGAGGGGCGAGGCCAGTGATTCCAGCCCCAAGCTAATGGGCTGATGTCCAAGTGGAAAGTGTATTTTCATTGAGGAAGTGTAGGTATTAGAGGAGCCTGGATTACCGTGCTGTCAATACTGCCGTATTGAGTCCGTGAGAGCCTGCACAATACGGGGAAACACTTAACTCACTACCGCTGCTTATTGAGAAGCCAATAGCAATTTGCTTGCTGACACTTGACATCAAATCCATTCCCGGAGGTGGAGCCCCTGCGAGCCACCATGATGCTCCCTCCCCTCCCCAGACCCCTCTCCTACTTTGGGGGTCCACTCATGTGTGCGTCCTGCAATGGGCTGGTGGCTATGGCTCTGTTCGTTGGGGAGGACACAAGGTGGGGTAGCCCTGGGGATGGTCCAGTTTAACTTTCAGAGCTGACAAGGCATTTTCTTCTCCTAATCCCTTTCGAACTTGGCTTCTTTCAACAAGTGCTAAATGACCCTCTTGGTTCCTCCCCAGGGTGTGTTTTCTACATATGGGAACTCTCTCCTAAAAAAAACAAAGAACAACAACAAAAAAAAACAACAACTAAAAAAACCAACCCAACAGCAACAAGCTGAGTTCCTTAAAATGGATACATGAGTAAATCACATGTGGGAGTGAGTCTCTTCTCCAGGATCTGGGAGGGTATTGTGTTAGGGTGCAGAGAGGCTCCCATGGAAAGAGAGTTCTTTCCAGACGCTAGGCCTGCCTGTGCCCACCTTCGGAGGGATGTGTGACCCCAGAACCACTGGGATCAGGCACAGCAGAGCCCTCTGGTCCTCCTGTAGCTGCTCTTGTGGAGTCGAACTGCAGGGTGTCTGGCTGCTTGATATATGGTGTTTTTACATGGTCAGGTGGCTTTGATGCCTTCAAACTCTGCATTCTTTGAATAATCAGCTCCCAAACCAGAAGAACTTGTTTATGGGAGCTGGACTCTGATTAACACACAATGGTTTAGGGGTGACCTAAACCATTGGCTCCTCTGGTCTGGCTCAGTGCTGGCACAGTTTAGTTTTATCTCTGTATCCCCATGTCTTGGAACCCAAACTGCAGTCTACCTTCCCCCACCCCACCCTCCGCGCCCACAGTATCGTGGATTAAACTCAGGGCCTTACATTTGCTTGGCAAGTGCTATACCACTGAGCTACATCCACAGCCCTTTTTGAGACAGGGTCTAGCAAAGTTCCTGAGGCTGACCTTGAACTTGTGCTTCTCCTACCTCAGTCTCCAGAGGAGGTAGTATTACAGAGTGCATCACCAAGTCCAGCTTAGATGTCCAGTTCTTTAGGTATGTCTTACGTAGGCTGGTTTGTATCTATCACTTCGAAATCAGGTGGAGGGAGAATTATAGAGTTAAGTTGTCAAAGTTGGATGACCTCAAGCCCAGCCACTGGGGATAGTACCTGTCACTCATGTGGTGAGAAGATTTGCTTATGGGGATATGATGAGGTTCTGTGGAGATGTCTATCGATGCAATGGAGTCTGCACCTCCAGTTGGGAAGTTCCCCCTGGTTGGGAGATTGGCCAGCATCTTTGCTTCTTCATCCTTTCCCATCTCCCATCTCTCTGCGCCCCTGACCTTGCTTTTTTCCTTCCTATTAAGAAAAGCAAAGCAGTAGAGGAGTGAGAATAGGGAGCTCTGCAGGATTTACCTTTTCTCCAGTGACCTTGATTGGACCCAGAATGTAGAGCCAATCTGCTCATTTAGCACCATGGTGGGGTCGACGTACCCCAGATTGCATATTGTTTAATCATGATGATGAACACACTTTGTTCACAAGTTAACTTTCTCTGGGAAGATGAGAGCCCTCAAAGTTGTTCTGTCCGGTTTACAGGTGGAGCATGACATGGAAGTGTGACTTGGAGCTTCCTGGCATTTCGTCATGCTCTGATGTAACTGGGGCCACATTGCCTTTGACAGATAGCAGGTGTGTGTTGTCATAGCATCCTTTCTCTTGATTACTCCTGGCTTAAAAATTTGTGCAGGTGGTGGCAAGATGACACGGAGACCATCTGGCAGGTGGTTGCACACCTGAGTTCTGATTCCAGCTGCTTCGCAATGCTCACTTGCACCTTTTTTTAAGCCCTGATTTTCTAAAGGGACCAGGATGCTTGCAGTGTCTTCTGGGCTTCTAGGTCTGTGGTCTGCACTGCCGTTGTCTTCTCATGGAAGGGATCCCAGGAGGCCTTTGGACATGTTATTTGGGGCTTCCTCCTGTGGGGGGACTGATTATGGTCTGGAATGTTGCTAGGCTGGCGGTTTGGATAGATTGGATGGTGCGGAGTGAGATCCATCCTGGTATCCAGGTTGGACGGTAGGATTAGGATAGGCACAGGTTCATGCTCCTTCAAGAATTGATATGGGGCTTCCTGCAACTTCTTTTGCTCCTAAAAAGACTCCCTGGAGCCTGTGGCTGTCATTTCGGCCCTGTGGCTTACAGGCCTGGGTGTTATCAGAGCGTGGGGATCATTGACCTGGTGTGCTCAGCTCTCACCGTGCCTTGGTTTCTTCTTCACCCTCACAGAACTGCTGCACACCCCAGGGCCCTCGTGTTTGAGTTACTCCAACAGGCCCCCAATGGGCCACCCTTCCCGCTGAGCGTTTCCACAGCTGGGCAGCCTTTGTGCCAGAGATTGAGAGGCCACAGCTTGTAAGGCAGAACCTGGCCTGTAGATGTTTTTCGTTCAGCACATACTATATTAATTATTATTGTTCTTTTCTCTGTGCTGGGGGCTGAACCCAGAGCTTCCGGCATGCTCAGCAGTTCTCTACCCCCAACCCCAGTACGTGCTACATTTTCAAGATTAGCTCATTTCACATGAAAATCTGGGTTGAAACCTTTTGAGATCATTCATGGGAATGGCCATTTTGAGTCTTCAGGGCCAAAGCTGGCTAGTACAGGTCAGCGACCATCCCTCTCAACAGGGACGTGTACTTCATAGGTCACCAGGGCCCACTTCCTTTCCCATTACTCTCCCAGTTCTCAGCTTGCTGCCTCCTGTTACCTGGCCTCCTGGGATGGTGGACTTCACCTGCCAGGACTGTAGGCGTGTGCCCCCTCTGCTTGTCTTGTGTGTACTTGTCATCAAACTGAAATTGTTTTGGTGACTCTCGGTAGGGGGTGACTTTCCCCTCCCCATGCCCAGGGAAAGGTGGCAGTCAGGAGACCTTTGTGGAAGTCGTAGCTCAAGAAGGGAAGTGCCCTCTGGCATCTAGTGGGTAGAGGCCAGGGAGGCCATGTGGAGGACAGTCCCCTTCACCCTCTCCCCCCAAAACAGAAATAGCCTAGGACTGTGGGTGCAGCTCAGCAGTAAAGTGTGTACTTAGCAGGAGTGGGGCCCTAGGTATGATCTCTAACACAAACAAACAAACAAAAATTATCCACCTTAAATGTCAGTTGTGCTGTGATCAGAATACCCAGTTCTGTTTTTTTCTCATTCTGATGAGGGGCCAGGTCAGGGCTTCCTTACACCTGACATCTGTTGCCTGCCTGACTTGAGGGTGGGCCTCCGAGGGTCTCGCCCTCATCAGGCTGACCTTTCTGCTGCTCCTTCCTGCCTTTGACCTTTGGCTTGAGAGCCTGTCAGGTGGCAGGTGATGTTCTGGGTGTGGTGTTCATTGCAGTAGGGACAAAAAGGTGAAAAAGTCTCCTCTTCATGAAGCTCACCCTGTCTCATCTTCCTCAGTAGGTTAAATGCAGGGTTCTAAATAACATTGAAAGTCATGTAGAGGCTGAGGCAGGAGAATCGCAAGTTCAAAGCCAGCCTCAGCAACTTAGCCAAAACAACTTAGCGAGACCCTGTCTCAAAATAAAATATAAAAAGGAGGTTAAATTCCCCTGGGTTCAATCCCTGGTATCCCCCTTCTCCCCCCAAAAAACCTATGATGGTTTGTAGGGTTCACTGGGGGGACGGCAGCACTGAGGAAAGATCCTCTAAGAAGGTGGAATTTAAGAGAGGTTGGCAGGAGTAAGTGATAGAGAGGTCCGGAGGGAGGGAAGGCCGTTCTAGATCCCCTGAGGGAGCGTGCGTGGTGTGGCTGGGTGCTGTGTAAGGGGAAGGGGCAGATGGGGTGCTCCTGGAAGGCCACTGTGCTGGGGGCTCCTCTGCTTTGAGTGGGGTGGATACTGGGGGGTATTCATCTCCAGGACTCACTGACTTGGGTTCCTCTGCTTTGCGTGGGGTGGATACTGGGCAGGGGTATTCTTCTGCAGGACTCAATGACTTGGGTTCCTCTGCCCTGAATGGGGTGGATACTGGATGGGAGTCATTTTCCCTGAGTGGGTGGATACTGGGGTTCATCTTCAGGACTCGCTGACTTAGGTTCTGCGGACTCCTCTGCTGGGGCGAGGAGTAGCGTTGAGGACACCCCAGGAGAAGATTGCAGCCAAGTGAGAGATGGCTCGGGCTGGGGTGGTTGCAGTGCAGGGGTGAGAAGTGGGGTACAGGTTTCCTGTGGCTGCCATGACACGGTATCACAGTGGAGTGGCTTCATATGAACGACGGCTCTGGAGGTCTGGAGTGCAATGTCACAGTGCTGGCGGGGCATTTGCCCTCTGAACATGCCAGGTGAGGACCCTCACTTGCCCTTCCTGGCTCTTGGTGGCTGCTGGCAACCTTGGCATTCCCTGACTTGGAGCTGGGTCACTCCAGTCTGTTCTTCCATCTTCAGAAAACCTTCCTTGGCTGCAGCTCTGTGCCCTCTCCTCTTTTCAGGGCACCGGTCATTGATTTAGAGCCCACTCTAGTCCATTATCCAATCCGTCCTAATTGAATTATACCTGCAAAGACTCTTTCCAAATAAGGTCACATTCTGAGGCCTTGGGTGGACATGAATTTTGAGAGAACACTGTTCACCCTGCTGAAGGTGCTGGTGTCTCTGGATATCTTTTGAAGAGGTGTGTGGGAGGAGGAGGGATAACTGGAGGAGTGCTGGATTGAATGACCAGGAGGACAGGGTTCCTATGGCCTGGGGTGGGCTGGACTCCTGTCTGTAAACCTCAAGCCCCATGTCCTTGATCATGCCGCTCCTCACCGTGCTAAGCCCCATCTATCTTTCCTTTTACATCTACTTGATATCACTACTCAGGCCTCTGAGAGAGCTACTCAAATATTTAACTATTTAATTCTGAGTAGCAGGGAGAGGTGCCAAGTTCATCTGGGGAAAATAAATTAGGAGAGTTTAGTTTTGAAAACTCTTGAACCAAACCCTTTCTCTTAAACCTTGAAGTTAGTTGCTTTATAGACAATGCAGGATGAGGACACGTTTCATTTTCTAGATGAGAAAAACTCGGGTCTTAGTGGGGGGTCATGTAGCAGTTGGTTCAATCATTTCACCTCTAAACTTTCTAGCATTGTGATATACCTGAGATTTTGGGGGATACCTCATATTTAAGCCATAACAAGTGTCAAGGGGTAGGATGGGGGTGGATTATAGGTAAATATTTTGCTGCGTAATATTTCCTCCGTTTGCTAGACTTGGATAGAATAAGGCAGAAAAGGAACAGTGACCATGCCCACAACTCCCTGACCTTACCTTAAACCAGTAGGTATTAGAGTGGGAAATGCCAGGAAGATATGGGGTGTTGCATAAGGGTTGAGTAGGACTCAGGCTGGAGGTCTGAGCTGATCAACGTCACTGGATTTCAGTTTCCGTTACCTTATTGACAAGTCATGGTCAACAGGCGCTGCCAAAGTCTGGCAAGGATAGGCAGTGGGTGGCACTGGTTTGCCCCAGGGCTCCACATTTCCCATTTGAGTGTATTTGAGAACCTGTCCCATAGGACAGCCTGGCCCTTACAGTCTGTGTGGGGAATGTTTTTCTTTGGGAATTTAAGACAAAATTCTTGTACTAAATCAGAGCTCTGTCTTTATCCTTGGCTAGAATGGTAGCCACATTAGTTCTCTCGCTGGTTTCTTAGGCAGTTCTCTATTTGATGTGGTCTGCAGGTTGATCGTGGCCACTAAGGGAGTGTTCTGCTGATGTGGTTTTTGCATGTGGTTCATGACATTCATTAAACAGAACATGTAAATCAGGCATCACGGTGCCTCTGTGGAGCGATAGGTGTGGCACACTTGGTGCCTCTCTTTTTCGTGATGGCAGCCTTCTGACATTCCTGTTCTTTCTTTCTTATGTGCATGGCTTTCAGACCAAGAATGTGAAGGATCTATGTGAGAATTTGCAGGGTAAAGTGGATTTTGTCTTTCAGCAATGATAAGGAATGGTGACAGTTAGTTCCCATGGAGTGACACACAGAAAGGCTAAAGGACTCAGTACAGGGCAGGACCCAGGCAGAGCTAGAGCATACTTTTTTTTTGTTTACGCCCTGCCAGGAATGTCAGACAGCTCTCTCGCTTTTCTTACAACTGGGCTAAACAAATAAACTGTCCCAGTTGTGGGTAGAGGGAAGAAGAGATCTTGAGAGGGCTGTAGGAAAAGCAGGTGGGGATGGGTCAGCCCCAAGTGCATCATGTAGAAGAGGGAGGGGGACCAGGGAAATCTCTCTAGGATATAGCTCATGTGTCGATCCAGGAGTAGCTGCTTTGCGCATGCAACAGTGATTCACAGACCCCAGCTTCAGACCCAGTGGAGCAAGAGGGAATGTGGAAGGAAGGGTGCTCGTTTGAGGGTGCACATGCAGTGTGAAGTGGGTGCCCCAGTAGTCAGTAGGTTTGGACAGGCAGAATGCTGTTCCCTCCGTGCAGCAGGGCTGGGGGACCCACGCATAGTTTCCAGTGGGTGCTCTGATTTTTTAACTAGCGGTAAGGAAGGATGTGTTTGTTCAGCCTCGGTGGGAGGGTTGGGATGGTCCTGCACACACAGGCACAGATGCACACGAATGTACTGACGCTGTTGAAGATTTGGATGCTCTTGTGGAACTTAACGTTGTGCCTGAGGGCCATTTTCCTGAGTGTGTGAAGCAAGGGTGAGGCAGGTGTTTGCCGCTGTTGGCAGCTATTTTGGCAGCAATAGGCCACTTCCCAGTAGGAACTGGCCATCCTGTCCTTGCTCCTGGAGATGGCTTTGGAGACTCAGAAGTGGCTTTAATCCCAGCTTCTGACGTGAGTTAGGGTGAAAAAATGCCAAATGTTTTGCTTGTTTTACTTTTGCATCGAACAGCGGTCTTAAGGACTTTTGGAAGGATGCAGCTAAGGAAATGCAAAGATGAGAGTGTTACAGGCGCATGTCCCTAGAGAACAAGGTCAACGTCATGGTGGAGCTGCAAACTTGAGCACTAGCGTTAGGGTGCAAGGGAAGCCGGGTCATGAGTTCTCTCTGGGTTGGCCAAGAAGGGGGATAACCTTTGAATGAGAACTGTAGCTTTCGGAGTAAAATCATGGTGGGTGAGCATTAGGGAGATTGTTGGACAGGAGACTTCAGCGTTGGAAACGATGGAGGCTGACTTTAGTCTGCTTTTATTTCCTTCCCCTTCTCCTGCATCTTCACTGGGCATTGAACTCAGGGGTGCTCTACCACTGAGCTACATCCCCCACCTTTTTTCCCCTTTTTTTGGAGACAGTCTAAGTGGTCCTGGCTGGCCTTGTACTTGCCATCCTCCTGCCTCAGTGTCCTGAGTTGCTGACAGGTGGGCACCACTATGCCTGACTGGCTTCAGTGTTAGGTGAAGGAGATAGTTGAGCTCCTCCAGGTGGAGAGAATCTGACAGCACACAACAAAGCCTGAGTTGATTCAATAAGGAATCTCAATGGAGATTCAGTAAGGAAACATCAATAGAGAAAATTGTAGGGATTACTAGCGATGGCTCAGCAGTAATGGCGCTTACCTGGCGTGCATGAGTTCAAACATCAGCACCATGTACACAGCTAAGTATGGGAGCACCGAAAGCCACATGAAAAACTAAATAAAATTGTTTCTTTTTTACATACTAAAAGCCATGAGAACATGGTTTCCATCCCCCACTGCAAAAAAAAAAAATCAAATTTTCAGCTAAAACTCTTCTTAGTATAGAGGAGAGTCAGAATGGGACTGAAGGAGGAGCCAAAGAACTAGGGTATGGGTAGCTAAAGAACTAGGGGTGGGGGACAGGCAGGGTAGGAGAGCTCGCCAGGGCATGAGCTGCCAGCCTGTTAGGTTCACAGTGGACAGACCCTAGCACTCTGCAACTACTCAGCTATTCGAGCATGGACAGTGGATGGACAGTGGCCTGAGCAGGCTCCGAGTGCAGGGTGCCAGGCTGGAAAAGCTCTTTGTGAGGGGGCAGTGCTGTCCAGCTTTCTGGACTTGGAGAAGTCAGCAGGTACGTAATATTAAGGACCACAGAGGTACAGGTCAGGGGGCTGGGAGAGGCATTATTCAGCTGCACAGGCAGCCAAGGCCTTGGAAGCCCAGGGAAGTACAGGAGAGAACCACGTTGGCAAAGCTTTGACGACTTGGCTGGGGGCACCATTAGGATGGGGGACGGGAAAAAAATGTTGGAACACTTTCAGTTACTCCTTTCAAGTATTCCTCCTCCTTCGCCAGTGGAGAATATTTTCTGGGATACCTCCCATACCTGCCTCTCTGAATCAAAACAAAAGCCAGACGCCATTATTCTTTTTTTTTTAATCTTTTTTAGAGAGGGACGGAGAGAGAGAAAGATAGAAGCAACTTTATTTAGGTTTTCATGTGGCCTTCATTGCTCAGACACTTTGGTGTATACGTGGTGCTGGGTTTGAACCCGCGTACTTGCACATGTAAGGCATGCCTGTAACTGCTGAGCCACCGCTCCAGTGCCCCCGTTACTCTGAATGCATGTGTATAAGAAAACCCAGATCATGGTTTGGGATCACATGATAATGGCTGGCCCAGCCTTTAGTCTTCCTGTTTTTTAAAAGGTTCACTCAGGCATAAGAAGAGGTCAGCTAAGTCTCTAGGGCTATATACCTGAACGTGGGTGGGTCTCAGGGGCACTTACACTACAGAGGGAAGAGTCTACCTGAGAGCCACCGAGCTGCCCCCAGGCCATATTTCCACATCTGTGGGAGGCACAGGGAACATTCTGGGTTCACTCAGAGGTTACAGAGTGGCTGTCAATGGCCATTCGAACAGAAGAGGAGGAAGTTACTTGAGTTGGGCCTGATGCAAGGGCTTTTAGAGAAGGCCATAAATTAGTCATGTGGTGGGACCTAAAGAAGATGGGACTCTGTTTCTGGGGCTGGTTTACTTGGGGAGCATCAGAAGCAGCAAGAGGTGAAGAGAAACTGGTCAAGTAGCATAAAGACTTTGAAATGGGGAACCAGAATCCAAGCTTGCCAGTGTTCACCTTCTCCCGGACTTTCAGCTTTGCAAGGTTTCTCTTTGCGCACGGAGAAGGGTGGTTGAGAACCCTCTGTGGAAGGTGGTTAATGTTTTCTTTTAAACTACTTCATCTTGCCTAAAGTAGCTCCTTGTATATAAGTACACTAAAATTGAATGTTTAAATCCTATTGAGTAATCCTAGTTACCCCAATCCTAAAAACCATAATGCAATCCTTCACGTTAATTGTTAACCTAATAGTTTTTGTTAATTGTTAACATAAAGACTGGGAAAGTATCAACAACTGGTGGAATTAGGAGAATGGAGTACAATATGGGTATGGAGGTTTAAGGGGTGGATAGTCTACTCGGGGATTGAAGGAGTGCTAGGAATGAGATCCTTCTGGCATCTCTTTTGCATAGTAAGTGTAAATGGCTTTTGCACGGAGGAAGTTAATAAATTGCTGTCTAGCAGGACATTTTCTGTCTTTCTGGTCTTTGGGCTATTCCTCAAGGTTCGATTTGGTCAACAGTGGCCTGTATCTGTGTGGTGTGTGGAAAAAAAAAAAAAAATCCAGTCCTGGAAAGCTGGCTCCTCTGGAGGTGTTGGGCAATTGGAGGCGGCCGGCAGCCAGCTTCTGATGTGGTTGACTGCCTGGCTCACACTTCTCAGGTGCTGGGGAGAGGGCGAGATCCAATGGCCCTAGGCTACCACTGAGGAGGGCAGGGTGCCATCACCTTCCAGAGCCGCCTCTTCTCTTTGTCTTTAGGAGCCCAATGGGCACTGGCCCTGGCTTTCCAGTTCTTCAGGCTGGCTGCCTGGCATCACGGTGAGGCTTCAGGCCGGCCCACCTGTGGGTGGGATGTGTTGGGCAAGGTTGGCCTGGTCTGGTTTCTCCCCATTTGGTAAAAGGAACTCTGGATCCCAAGATTCTTCCTGATGGACTTTTTAGCTCGGTTGTCTCCTATTGGGTAGAATCAAAACAGAGCACGCATACATCTTTTTTGTTGACTTACTGTTTTTTTTGAGTGTGTCTATAGTTTGTTTTGGGTTTTCATGAATCTCCAGTGTGATGGATTGGTCTGGGACTTTTTCCTATCTGAGGCTAAAATCCCCCACTGAGCACTATAATGGGCCCTTGCTTAAAGCTTCAAGGCCTTTGGGTGTAATTTTTGGTGATGGGGAAGGAGAGGATCCAGCTAGAGGGGCTAGCAGGGGAGGTGTGTAGACCCTAATGAGGTTGAATCTTCCTGAAATTCAGGGACATCCCTGCTTGTGTGTTCACTGTCCCCGTCCCCTTTTCTCTGGGAGGGTTGTATTAGTTTTCTGTTGATGCTGTAACAAATCGCCACAAAATTTGTGGCTTATTAAAACAGCACAGAGTGCCTTAGAGCTAGAGCCCGGGCATCCACAGTCAGTTTCATGGGGCTACAGTCAAGGCGTTGGTAGGGTTTGATTCTTCTGGAGGCCCTGAAGAGGAGCCTGTGTCTCCTGTCCTCAGAGCTCCTGTCTGACTCCTCCTCCTCCTCCTTTGTCCTTGTTATAAGGACTCCTGTCATGACCTTGGGGCCCAAGTAGATAATCCAGGAAAATCTCTCCATCCCAAGATCCTTAACTTGATCCCATCTGCGAGTTCTCTTTTGCCATATTAGGTAATACTTTTGTAGGTTCCAGGTATGGGACTCAGGCATGGTGGAAGGCTGTTAGTTGGCCCACCAGAGGGGTCCTGTTGTGAAGTTGGTGCAGGTGGCCAAGATAGAAGACCCCCACGTAGACCCAGAATCAGGTGGCTCTGGGGTGTGAAGTGGAACCCGATGTTGTAGTGAGAGCTGAGCCAGCTCTGCCTGTCCCAGCAGAGCACGTCCTGGGAAAGGGAGAGGGGGCTTTGAGATGAACTTTGGAAGCCGCCCCCCAAATATGACATTATTGTGTTAAATTGTTTTCAGGAGGCCCTAAGAGTAGTGCTTGAGGGAGAAAGAGTATGTTTATATAGGGTTCCCACATGTGTGGCCACAGAGGAAGAGGCCAGGCATTGGGGCAGTAAGGGAGGGTTCAGCAGAGATGGGCATAAAGAGGTCACCTGACAGGCACAGACAGACAAATGGCCTGTGACAGGAGGCAGGATGGTGGCTTCCTCACTGCCCTCCTTGGATAGCCTCTGCGGTGCTGTCCCTCCATGTGAGTGGCAGGTGTGTAGGTGCCCAGGTGGTAGGTCTGGGTGCAGGACTGTAGCTTTTTGGCAGCCTTTGGGGGTCAAGGAGTCCTGAGGGACGTGGGTTCATAGAGTGAAGATGTGTTTCTAGAAGCACAGTGGATGCACTTTCTTCTAGAAGTGATTCTGCAAATGGCAGTTAACTTCCTTGGCCAGCCTTTGAGACTATTAGTTTGAACTAAATGGAATTGCTATTTTGGGATTATATTAGAGTTATTAAATAACATTGTGGAGGAATGTGTTAAGTTCTAGGTAAGGAGATATATCTGTCTATATGTATACATATTTAACTTTTTGATTTGGTAATCAAACTCAGGACTTGTACGTGCTAAATACACACTCTACCACTGAGCTACAGCCCCAGTCCTCTAGCTAAGGATCTTAAAGGCACAGTTTTGAAACATGTATAGGTAATTGGGTACCTTGATTATATCATTTGTGCCAAGATCTCAAATATTGAGATAAAGAAGTATTTCTATCACATTCTTTTTCATATCTATCTGCCAAGATTAAGAAGCAAATGGCTTCAGCCAAGTTCCAAGGAGGACTTGGGATGAAGGCTGGCTGTGGCCTTAGCACGTGGCCACCATTAAGCATGAGCCAGGGCCTCAGGTTGAGCCTAGATGCCAAAGTAGACTCCTTGTGGAGTTGGTGGGAGTTGGGGCTCTCCTCTCACCCATCCATGTTCCTGATCATGCTCTGGTGTTGGAGAACTGAGAGCAGGCTCGCAGTCAGCAGTGGCCTCAAAGCATTGTAGAAAAGGTGCCTCTGGTGTTAAGTGTCTCCGACCTTATTGAGCACATGTGCTTTGTGCTTGATAACTGAATAACACACTTTGTACAGAGGCTTCCCAGTTGGACCCAGGGAGCAGCAATCAGCTTCTAGTTCTTGATAGAAACTTACCTGGTGCTCTAGAATTTCTGCTTAACACTCAAGTAGCACCAAAACAAACATACAAACAACAACAATAAAAATCAGGATATCTTATCGAACTGAGGTTGGGAAGGGGATCTCAATGCACTGGGGATTAATCCCAGCATTATTTTTCTTTTGTGGGGCGGAGGGCTGGTTAGCTTAAATCTGCAAAATCTACCTGGGGACTTGTGATCTTAACACTCAGTGTGGAACTTGGAGTGGCTGCTATGTTGAGCGGAGCCAGCATGCCCCACTGCCTGGCCACATGGGGCGTGGTTTCCTAAGACACAGCCTCTCAGGCAGACTGGAGACTTCTGGCTGCCAGCTCAGTCCTTTTATGAGGTGTCTAGAGTCAGCTCCCTGGAGAGGAGGAGGCTGAGATGAGGTCACCTGGTCCTGCAGGTCAGCAGGGGAGGTTCTGCCCTGGGGGCTGTGTGCCGAGGGCTCTGATCACGCAGCAGTTTCTCTTTGATGCATCTGAAAGGTGGATTATACTAGTAATTACTGCTGGACAGAGAGGGGTTAGTGCAGCTGGCCGGTTCTCCTCTCTGCACTTTTACACTTCCCCTTTGCTGGCGAATGGTCAGAAGGGCAGTTGGTTTTCCTGTCATCTGTCTTTTGTTTTAGCCTCCGTGGCTGCTAACCCTTCTGTGCTCAGAAGGCTGGGAGCATGAATAGGGTTTGAAACTTCATTTGACCTGTGGGTGGCAGAGGTGGGGCAGTGTCCTTCCCCTGAGTTGGGCATTCTGTGTCAGTCTCGGAGGGTGTCTGCTGGGTGGATTGTCCCCAGCAGGGAGAGTTAACAGTGCCCTGTGGCCTCTGATTTGTCAAAGGGCCTTGCTGTATGGTGAGAGCTAAGTTCTTCCTTATCTTGGGGCCTGACTCCATGGGTGTGTTCTGCTAGGAATGGAAGCCCCCAGGTGTTGGGTACCTTTAAGAGGCTCTTATATGATTAAGTGAAGTGTAAAAGGAAGACCCTGACTTTGGCCTGCAGTCTCCTGCAGCACAGTGCGAGGGGTGGAGACTTTGGTAGACAGCAATGACCTAATACCCATGTATTTTGAGACGTTGTGATGAATCCCTGTGCTTTGGTGGTACTACCTTATGTTTGTATAAAAAGCTATGGATTTTAAGTAATAGTATGATTATATTTTCTATTTTTCCCATATTTATGCGAGTGTGCTCATTTTTCATCCATATGGAATGAATTTTTTTTTAAATAGATGAGGCATTAAATAACCACATCTCACTAATAATGCTCCCAAGAGTACATAACTTGGTAGTGTTTGCAATTATGTACAAATGTAATCTGTTGTGTGTGCAGGCGTGTGGACTTGTTCACTGGCATCCTTCATGATAGGGTAACATAATATACAGAATTTCACAGTTGCAGAAATTAGAAAGTAGGAAACAAATTGCTTCAATATAAATTGGAAAACTGATTTATGGAGTTCATTTTTCTTTTTCTTTTTTTAAACTTGATATCACAAAGTTTGTGGGCAGGAAGCTGATGTGTTATAACACTTACAATCACAAATAATTCGTTTGATCTGGGATTGAAATTCATTTTAAGTAATAATGGAGACGTCTGCAGCAGCCAAGATGTGCAGCAGAATGTTTGTAAACTGAGGAAAGGGTAAGTGAGCCGGCGGGGGAAGCTGGGAATCCCACCATCTCCCCAGTCCTGCCTTCAGGACTTTCATGTTTCCAGATGGCATGCTGGTGGACCCCGATTCAACTCTAAAAAAGCAGTTCTCCCTTTTCTTTAAAGCTCTTAATTCTTTTGCATTTGAAGATGACAGAATTGGAGATCATTTCCCCTCTCCTCTCTTCTTGAGCCACAGATATAATCATTTTGGGGCCAAGTCTTGCTCAATGCAACTGATCTTTCAATTTCCTCAAAGAAAGTACGGACATTTATTTGTTTATAAACTTTGATAGCATATCTGGGATGGGTTTTATTCCATTCATGGAGAGATAGCTTTGCTTTTTAAATTAATTTTTAAAGAGGCGGTATGTGCCCATGATAAAATTTTCAGAAGGTGCATAAGGAACATCCTTTTCCTGTCTTCTCGTGTTAGTTTCTCAACCTCTCATTTCCCAGAACACTCTTCCTCATACCACTTGTCTAAGGGATGTGGACTTCACAGCATTCAATGAGTAGTTTTTTTTTAACCACCTAAATGTTAACTAGTGTTTTCCTTTTTTCCCCTTTTGTCAGAATGTCATCTTCTTTCAGAGATATTTTTATTTTGCACAGAATACTTAATTTTAAACATACTAGTGATATTCGGTTACTTGAAAATTAAGAAAAATATTCTCTGAATCGCATTTGGGTCAAAGAAGAAATGAAATTACTGTTACAGAATCATTAGGAAATATTGAAAACTCTATCTCTAAATGTTTGGGTCATTGCCAAAGGGATATTTAGGGGCACAGTCATAGCTTTAGGTCCTTTAATTATTAGATAAGAGAAAATGAAAATAAATGAATCAAGTATTGAATTCAAAAGTTGGAAACAGTAAAACAAGCCTAAAGATAGCTAGAGAAAAGAATTGTAAGACACAAGTGATATTAATGAACTAGAAAAACAGACAAAAACATTAAACTGATAAATGTAAGACCAATTTATTTGGGGGGAAAAATTAAGGAAATAGAACAAAGCACTAGCAATGTCAAGAAGAGAGAAAGTCGGAATATCCAAAGCTAAAAGTAAGCTGTTGCAATAGGAAAAGTAACAAATTATATGTCTGGAATAATTATTTTGTAATATAAAATACAGTAACTTAAAATACAAAAATTTGGAAACCTCAGTGACATGACTGTTTTAGGGAAATGATTCAGACGTCTGAAACTTTAAATCAGGAAGTAGGGAAGAAGCTCAGCATTTATAAAAGCAATACTTCCTGCACAAGGTCCTGATTTCAACTCCCAGTGCTACCAAAAACAAAGAAAAACAAACCCCAGTACTTTCAAAAAGGACCCAGGATGCAGTAAGTTTAATGAGTGAGTTCTTTTAATTATTGGGGGACAAAATAATTGCTTGCTAAATAGACTTTTCTAGAGTTCAACAAAAGAGACAGCATCCCAGTTGGTTTTACAAAGCTAACACAGCTCTGGGAACCAACGCTTTTACAAAGATAATAAAAAAAAAAAAACTGCTGAAGATTGAACTCAGGCATGAGAACAGATGCAGAAATGCTGGATGAAATAGTCACAGATTAAATTCAGCCATATTTCAAAAGATTCTTTTTTCTTAAGAAAGAGGGGACAGAGAGAGAGAGAAAGAAGCAATTTTTATTTAGTTTTTCTAGTATTCTTCATTACTCAGACACTTTGTTGTGTATGTGGTGCTGGAGCTTGAACTCACGTACTTGCGCCATCACTGCCAAGCCACCGCTCCAGCCCCTCAAAAGATTCTTAACCATGTAGGATTCATCCTAGAAAAGTAAGAAGGGCTTAATATTTAAATGTCTTCTTTCAAAATAATCATGTGAGTGGAGCAGAGAATAAAATCAAAATGTTTATTAACAAAGGCATTTGGTAATTTCTATCCTTATTCCTAGTGTGCTTAGAACTTAACCTAAGCTATTCATTTGGTGGGAAAAAAACCACCAACAGCTTCAGAGTTAACAGTGGTCCTTGGAATTGGGAACAAAACCGAGACTGCCCAGCATGCTCATTTCTTTTTCCTGCCTTATTGAATAGTCCAGAAGATACAAACCAAGTTAAATAATAGTTGAAAAGAAACAATGAAAATTATTTGCAGATGTCAGTGTCTTCCTAGAATACCCAACATACATTTAAATTTAATTGAGTTAAATTACAAAGGAAAAAAAATTTTTTTAAAGAGAAAAGGACAATGAGAGAGAGAGAGAATCAATTTTTATTGAGTTTTTCACATGGCTTTTGTTGCTCTGACACTTAGTTGTGTTACATGGGTTGCTGGGGTTTGAACCCGTGTACTTGCGTATGCCGGGCAAGCACCGTAACCAATGAGCCACCACTCCAGCCCTGGGAAAATACTTTTTTAAAAAAATTAACTTCCCTATCAACTGGGAAAAACTGGTTAGAAAATATAAAAATCACTCGATGGAACAGAATCAATAGAAATGGGTCTGGTAAAGGAACAGGAGGAATTAACAGCTCTTATTTTTCAGTACTTGTACAAGCCAAGCATTGTGTTAAACATGTCTACGTGCACACATCTCATTTAATCCTCCTAAGAACTGTGCAAAGTAGACACTTCCAATAGTTCATTTACCGATGAAGAAACAACTTCAGAGAGTTGAAGTAACTTCCCTAGTCTCCCATACTTGAACACTGTTTTGACATGAAAGCCAGTGGTCTCAGCCAGGTGTGGTGGTACACACCTGTAATTCCAGCTACTTTGGAGGCTGGGGCAAGAGGATCACAAGTTCAGGACCATCTTGGGAAACTCAGATCCCATCTCAAAAATAAAAGGCTGGGAAGGTAGCTTAGTAGTTGAGGGTGTGTCTAGGTTCATTCCCTAGTACAAAAAAGAAAAAAAAGCCAATGGTTCCCATGATTGTTCTTTACTACCTTTAGTATTTAGTAGTATTATATATTATGTAAGTACGCAAAAAATGGTGATAGGACAGTTTTAGATAAATCAATGGAAAATGAAGTTAGAAACATTCCCTATAGCATATATGTTATCATAAATTCCAGGTGAGTTGGTAAGATGAAAGTAAAATCATAGAACAGCTAGAAGAAAGTATGTTAATATTAATCTGAATATGTAACAAGTAGAGATATTAGGCTAACACTTCTAATGAAGACACCATAACAGAAAAGATTGATTTACTGTACTCTAAAAAAGAATTCTGCAGGCTGGGCATTAATAGCAGAATTGATTAACTAGAAATTATTAACTAGAAATTAATAATTGATTAACTATAAAATTAATAAATTAGTAAATTAATTGATTAACTAGAAAAAGATTGCCTGTGTAATTGACAGTTTCTCCTAAATATCCTTCATATATAAAGAGCTCTTAAAATCCATGATGGATAGATAGTAGAAAATGGGCCAAGAGCATGAATGGTCAACTCATAGGAAGAATTAATTTCAGTTGCTCATTTGAAGAGCCAAATGATTAATTCCTTACTCTTTTATTTATTAGGCTAAAGGTTTATATTTTTTAAAAATAATCTTGAAGGGAAAACAATTCTTATAAAGCAAACACCCTGTTTTGGTGAATGGGTTGAATAATTGGTTTACTGTTACTGGCTAGTAGTTTAGCAATGTGTGTGAAGAGGCTTTAAAATAAAGTTTATTTAAATGTGCAGCTTTCTCCACTGTGAATTCTTAACTCCCCTTACTCCATTCGACCTTTTCTTATTTGCTGCTACCATGTGTCACCTTGGAAATGGCTGTGTAATTTTTAAATTTATTCTCCTCCATTGTCCACTGCTAGAATGTTAACTTCACAAGGGCAGGGATCTTTTTGTGCTTTTTCACTAATTTATCCTTAATATAGGAGTAGGGCTGGTGACCTGGCAACTCCATTTATAATAGGGAAGTCATCAGAGTTGCACAAAAGAAATTTATAAATAAAGATTTCATTACAGGCATCATAGTGAAAAATGGAAACAGTCTAAAAATCTCACAGGGGATTGATTTAAACTGTGTTGCATCCATATGGCAGATTCTTATGTGGCTATTTAAAACGACTGCCTCATGGTTATGAATGTGGGAAAACAGTAATGTGAATTAAATGAAAGGAGGCTGTGTGTATTGTAGGCCTTCAGTTTAATTAAAGAAACAGGCATAACGGAGAAGCTAAAGAATACAGGACATACAACAGTATTGCTGAGGGGCTATTGCCAGGTGGCAAAGATACAAGTTACTTTTAATATTTTTGAGATCTGAATGGTGAATATCTATTATTATTATAGTTATTATTATATTATTATTATTGGGAAGTTAGCAAGAATGTGGAATCATTAATTGCATGGGTCTTTGGCTGCATCTGGGAGCCTCTTGGAGATCATTTGGTCTTGTGAATTAGAACCTAAATTTTAAAAAAACCATCAAGAATGCTTCACTAGGGGCTGAAGCAGTGGCTCGGCTCGGCTCGGCAGTTTCAGCGCTTGCCCAGCATGCATGAGAACACGAGTTCAAAGCCCAGCACCACGAACACAACGAAGTCTCGAAGCAATGAAAACCAAATGAAAAACTAAATAAAAAATGGTCTCTCTCTCTCTGTCCCTCTTTCTTAAAAAAAAAAAAAAAAAAAAAAAAAGCTTCACTAGACGTCCTTTGGCTACTTGGCCTTAATTATTTGTGATACTTACCGTAAACATCTGTGGTATGTGTTTGTAAATAATGGGGACCTTAGTGACTATGACCCAAGGCATCCTCCTGGAGACTCGGAACACCTGCGTGCACTGTTGCTCTCTTGGTGGGAATGCTGGCGTTGTCCTGTTGGCTCACGGAATTTCAAAGTACGCGTAGAATGCCTCGGCACAGGTCAGATGGGGGGATATGCTGTTGTGTGAATGAAGGTTTTTCTTTCTTTCCTTTTTTTTTTTGTTTTCATAGTAATGACTGGCTGAACTTAGTGGGGACAGGTGGAGGAACTGCCAGGTTGCAGGGAGCATGTCCAGGTGGGGAGCCAGCTTCCACTGAAGGTTAACTTAGCTTTGCCATAAGAGAAGAGGAGGGTATCTGATGGCATTTTCCTGGCTGGTAGATTGAAGCATGATCAGCAGGTCTGGGCTGAAACTTCACAGGTCCTGAAAGAGTGATGTGTGACCGTGGCTGGGTTCAGGTTCATCTTCGCAGCTTTAGGACTGTGGCTCTCAGTTTCTCTACTTGTGACTGCAGAAGGTTAGACCGTATCATTTCCTCCATGTTCTTTCAGCCCTGATTCTGCAGGAATCCTGTGTCTTTATGTTAAGGCACGAGTTTTAGGTTTCTTTGTGGAGAGGATGGAGAGGCCTGGTAAGTTTTGTTGCTTAGAAGCTCAGCTCAGTCTGGTCTAAGTGAGATTCCTTGTGCCGCCAGTCCCGGTGCAGAGTTTATCCTTTTACTTACCCGTTGCTGCGTTAACAAAGCAGTCCTCAACTTCCTGGCTTACACAGTTGCTCTTCCAGGTTCTGCAGTTGCGGTTTTGCCTGGGGCTGTGGTGTCCTCTGAAGGCTTGCCTGGGGAAGGACCCGATTCGGGGCTCACTCTTGCTGTTGTTAGGGGCTCTCAGCTGGAGGGCCTCTGTTCCTTGTTCACTGGTGGCTACCCCGAGTTCTTAGTCATACGCGCCTCTCTACAGAGCAGCTCGTGACTTCCATCTGGGAGAATGAGAGAAGGTGCAGATGGAAGCTGCGCTCTCTCTGTAACCTCATCTTGGAGTCGACATCCTGGCCGCTTTTGCCCGATTCCATTTGCACAGTCAGTCAGAAGCAAGCTGCTCATGCCCAAGCGCAGGGGAGGATAAGCACATGCCTGCCGGGAGGCGGGGTGAGGGGCTGCCCCAGAGGCAGGGTTTTCGGAACTGTCAGGAGTGTCTTGGGTGCTCAGATTTGGCTCCTGCTCCCATCCCACTACCAGCTTGAAAAACTACCTTTGCTGGAGGAGTTTGTAGGGTTTGGTGGACTGGATTAGAGTGTGGACGAGGGTGTTATCCCAGGATCTGACATCTGTCCTCTGTGCTTTTCCAGTTAGGCCTTGAAGCATCTGCTGGCTGGTCTCTGAGACCCATGACTCCTCTGTCTGTTGGGTGTGGCATGTCTAGTGTAATTTGAGAGGGAAATGGGTGTTTGGCCGAGGAAAAGGTCCAGTGTGTGTTTCTGTGGGTTAGGCAGCTATTCAGGGAAACACCCAGGAGCTCTTTGGGAGCCCTGGTTGAAACAGAGAAGCTTCCTGCAGTTGCCCCTTCTTGTGTCTGAATGCTGCTACTTAGAAGTCAAGGAGGAGGCTGCCTGGCACGTCCTCTGGTTAAGGGATACTCCGTGGGTTGAGCTGGGTGCCAGACATTGCCACAACCCTAGGAAATGAGTAAGGAAAGAAATGGAAAGCAGAGTCCTCTCCCTAGAACAAGCTGAGCCTTGTGCAGAACAGGCTCCAAATATGAAAAGACCATTGTTCCCAGATGGCTGTGTAATTAATGCTCACCACTCACACCATCAGCTCGCCAAGAAGAGCCGCCTCCTTCCTTCCTTTCTCTACGCGCTGTTCATCCTTCACTTCGTTCCCCAGTGCCTTGGGGACAGGTTGAGGGACCTTGTGGATGGGAGGCACTGAGGACAGTGCTGACAGACGGTGGCGCCCCTCTTTATCCTGCCTGGGCTTCTTAGTTGGGTGAGCCCTCCACCTGTTGGAGAGCAGCCCTTTGCATTTCTAGGTTTGGGAGCCAGCCCTGTCCCCTGTGGGGCTCTGGGAACAAAGCCCAGACTCAGTCCATTCCAGTCCTTTCCTTCAGATCTCTCTGTGTGCATCTTCTCTTGCCTGCAGCTAGAGCAGAGAGCCAGAAGTGAACTGTTTTCTGGATGTTTCTGTTACCCGCTGGTTGCCCTGCTCCTAGAACTGAAGAGGCTTTACCTTGCCAGCGTTGAGTTCTAGATCAGATCCTGTGCTGCTGCGGACAGTGTTGATGTGAATGCAAGGAGGAGAAGAGTGGACTGATTTCAGAGTTGTTCCCCTGGGCTCCTGTGGGACCCCTCCCCACCCTGGGGCCAGAAGGCTGTTTTGCATTTGAGCTGTCTCCCTAGTGCACAGGTCATTCCTGAGCTAGTACTGCTCAGCCCTGGACTGGAATTACCGAGAGTTATAGTGAACAGTTGCTGTGTGAGCATGCCTCAAATTTTATTTCCCTTGGAAATTTTTCTTGCGTACATAGTAACTCCCAAGCCTGCTGTTTGTACCTTAATATCCCTCACACACAACCTCAGCCAGTCATTCCTGGGTAAAGTGTCCACTGTGTGCAACTCAAATAATTCAGTGTGAGCTTGAGTAAGATCCCAAGGAGAGCATCTCTCACAAGCAACCACACACCCACATGGAGATTGGTTATGTGGTCAGGAAAGGGTTAACACCATGTCGTCATGAAGATGGTGAATTTTCAAGTTATGGGATTATGAGGATTTTAAATCCAGAAACCCCAGGGGTCTAGTTTAATGGTGGACAAGCTCTGGAGAGACGATCTGATGGCCCAGATAAGTTGTACACAATTCCTTGAAAATCTGTTAACTCCAGGCCCAGCCAGCTTAACTTCTTGACATGTCACCCAAATATAATTGTAAAAGCCGTGGGAAAGAATCCCAAGTCGGAGTGAGTTCCGCAGAGTCTGTGAGTAAGCGAAATGAGCATGAATTATTATATCGAGGCTAGATGGGACCAGGCTCTTGTCATCAGAGGTCCACAGCCTTCAGTCACAGCCCCGAGCCTGGTAGGGCCGCAGAGCCCTTGAGGTGTGGCTGCTGTACGCACTACTGTGCTGTGAGTGGGTCCATGCTGGACTTCTGAGGCTAGTACCGAAACAAGGGTAAGATCTGGATTGATTCCTCTGAAACATGTTAGACATTGTGTTAAAGAAGACGTTGCATGGATTTCACCTGTCTTTCTTCTTCGTTTTAGATGTGGTTACTTACTAATAAGTTTTAAATTCCATGGGTGACTCCCATTTGAGGAGGATTTAGAGGATTGTTGAGTAGAGGAAGCCCAGCGATGCACTGGCTGTGGGTGCTGGTCCCAGCACTTTGCAGGAGGTGGGGAGAGTTGCGGGTGATTCTGCAGGAGGAGATTGGTGCCTGCTATCGCGATAATTCTGCTTTCGGCATTTGTTGGATTGCATCCCCTCTGGTTGTGGTCTTACCATGAAGTGATGAGACAGACTCTGTAGCCAGGAGAACAAGTCACCCCCGACACTTGGGGAACAGGAGCACCATTAGGTGGGTAGAGGTTGTGGGGTGGTCCCTTGGGAAGCCCTTGAGGGAAAGGGCTGTTGCTTAAGAGTTGGAGCAGAGCTGCAGGGTAAAGGACATGGTTGCTCAACTTGTGAGACCTTTAAGGGAAGATAGGGATTGCTCAAACAGGCCCCCGGACCCTGTTACCCAGGCCCCAGCCAGACAGCAAGCATCATTGAATTCCTCAGTGATTTTAAGACTGCGGGGGTATGATACTTAGCATACATGAGGCCCTGGGTTCTTTCCCCGGCTCCAACAACACGAAACAAAACAAAGCAAAAATGTCCAAAGAAGACTGCTGAGATGTATAATGGAGATCTTACCCCGCAGTCGTCGATGGGGTGACAGTGTGGTTTCACATGGAGCATGTCTATAGAGGTCAAGAATGATTGTGAGCAGTGCCTTTATGTAAAGCAGTTAGATTTCTGTTTGTGATTTATTTTCTCATTGGTAGCTTGTGAAGATCTTTCTTTGCGCAAGACCCTAGAGATTCTCTTTTGAGAGCACCAAATCTTAGCTGGACGTGGTGGCACACACCTGTAATCCCAGCAACTTGGGGAGGACTTGAGGCAGGAGGATCTCAAGTTTGAGGTCAGCCTCTGCAACCTAGTGATATCCTGAGTAACTTAAGGAGACCCTTTCTCAAAATAAAAAATAAAATGGGCTGGGGACATGGCTCAGTTGTTAAGCACCACTGGGTTCAATCCCTGGTACCTCCCCTCAAAAAAAGCACCAAATCTTGCCCCCCCGCCCCGAACAAAAGGGATGCTTTCTTGGCCACAGTAAGCATCCAGCCTCCTGTCCCTTGGCTTTTACAAACATGGAGTGGAGGGTTCACTACACCAGCTGTCAGTTGCAAATCTCTAGAGAGACCTTAGGCTTCTTTTCATTTTGTCTTTGTGGTGATCCTGTGTCCAGAGTACTGGTCAGACCAGTTCGTATCTGGCAGATTGTTATCAATAAAGTAAACAACTCTACAGGCAGAAACAGTCTCTAGCATCTGGCAGCTTAGATTTACCAGGTGAAACTGCCACAGTGACAGGGGTTGACTGTCGTGGGGAATGCATATCAGAATCTACAGCTCTTTCTGCACAGAGAGGGGACCTAAGCCCCCGGTTTGTGAAGCTCAGCTGTTTTTCTATCTTACCTTTCCACGAGGTTCATCTCCTCTCCTAGCGTTGTTAGTGTGTTTGCTGGAGAGTCTGGATGGCCTCATGGCCCTTTATGGAGAATGTGTAGGAGCTGTGGACACACCGTCCAGGAGAAGATAAAAGGCCACAGACCTGCCCTTAAGGAAACCATGTCTAATTGGCCTAATAGTTACCCACATAAATCATTACCTGCATTGAGGGGCTTAAAGAAGTAGATGGAGTTATGAATAAATACTCATGATTAAGAGGAACATTAGAATAGGACAGTGCCCCTTGAGCAGAGGGTTGAGAAATTCCGGAGCCTCAGGTGCTGGGCAGCTGGAATGATTCCAGTGTGTTCTCAGAGTACTCACTTGACCCTCTTACTAACCTCGGAGATCTGTTCAGCCAGACCCAGACTTTCCCTATATCGTGGGGAGGTGCTGAGGCCTGGTGAAGTTCCATGATTCGCCCATGGTCTTGCAGCCGGAGAGCAGCAGGACTCCTGTGGGGCTTGTGGGCCGATTGCTGTGCCTGCTGCACACAGCTCCGCAGCCCTGGCTCGTGGTCTCTGCAGAAGCTTGCAGAGCTCTGAGGGCTGACTGACAGCCTTTGTGCTTCCTGTTAGAGGAATTCGGGGGCCGCCCTTGGGGAAGGGGGAATATGACAGCTGGAGTTGTGGATGTGATGGGAGGGACAAAGAAGGTGTCCATCAGAGAGGTTTGTGCCAGCAGTTTAATTTCCTTTATTTCAGAACTGGAAGTTATTTAAATTACTTTATAGACTTCCTGTTTCCTTACAAGAGCTCATTAAGTCCACGCTGAACTGCAGTTGCTGTAATGGAGCTCCTGCACCTGCAGTTCCCATTCCGTCCTCCAGGGTACCCAGATGGGGAGGAAAGTGCTGCGAATCAGGGAGAGAGCTGGGCAGGCTCATCTACCCTTGTAATCCCTATTGGATTATGACTTGACATTCAAGGATGAAGAGCCACCCAGTACTCTGGACACCGAGACTACTTCTTGGAGCTTGTTAGTTTCACTGCCTTGCTCTGGAGAAGTGGCAGGCGCATCTTATTGGCCTAAGGAGTAGGAACCCTGTCTACATTTTTAGATGAATGGAGCACAGCCTTGGACCAAGTGGAACATTCAAAGAAGATATGTGGACAGGAAGGCTGAGGATTCCTTGGGACGAGGCACTGGTGCTAAGTGAATTAGTTCACCTTCTGCTGGACTTGATGGGAAGGCTTTTGCACCCTGCCAAGAGGCGGCTCTTGAAGAGTTGTGTATTTAGATGATTTACCTTTAAACCTGCCAAGAAAAGTTTTAGGTGACCAGGAAGCATCCCTCTCCCCCTGCATATCTTTAATTGTTCTGTCAGGGGGAAACCTGCCCCAGAGCTCAGGGCTGAGTCTGTTGCAGAGTGCTAATTAGAAATAATAGCTACAACAAACAGGTGTTCAGAGGGAACAAAGATGGTGTCAACGTCAAGAAGCAGTGGCTGGCTCCCTGCAGATGCATGGGCCAGCTGCTTACCTCAGCAGCTACCTGGGGAAAGGTTGGAGACAGCAGAAGTCACATGGGCTGTTGTGTCCCAGCGGTGTTTTGACTTGATGACTTTTATTCTATGGTTCCAGGTTCTATTAATGCACTTTATGTCCCACTGGTGCTCAGTTTCACCTGATCCAGAAAGTTGGGGAATTCCAGGAATTACCGTACCTGGGGGTTGAGGAGAGGGAGTCATTTTGTCCTAGTAGGCAGACAGGAATCTTTCTAAAGATGAAGTAATACGGTGTCTTAAATATAACCCAAGTCAGACTCTCCTGTCTAAGTGAATGCTGAGTCTTAAATATTCATTTACAATGTTAAAGTCTGTAATTTCTTCATAAAGAATTCTAAAATAATAAAGATGACCTGGTAGGCAAAATTCCCTTGTATTTTCTAAAAGCTTTTGATAAGGTCCCTCATAAAAGATTAAGAGAGAACAAAACCACAGTGTGGCGTAGAGTCCTTGTTGTGGATTAAAAAATGATTAAGTGATAGGGAACAGAAGAACGCTGGTGGAGACCTACTGCTTGTAGCAGGGAGAGGTTAATCGAGGGGTGTCTGAGGACTCTGTCGTGGGGGCCGGAGTTATTAAGTATATTAATTGTTTGGAGAGGGAAATGGAGGGTGAATTAGTGCAATCGGCTGCTGCTACCCTGGATTTTGTAACTGGATTCAACCCAGAGATGCCTTGAGGACACTGGGAGACCCGGTGGTGCGCTGGGGGAGGAAGTGAAGATGGAGGTGTGTGGAGTCATTCTTGTGGGCACAAAGGCTTGTCCACACGGGAGAGCTGCTGCCATGTCTGCGGAGAGCTTCCAGAGTGACCGTGGGCAGCAGTGGTGCCGTGCAGTGGCTTTTCAAATACAAAGCAGACGGGGGATATTGGAGGTGGGCTGGAGAAACAGAGTTCACTTGGGAAAGATGACCTGGCTGCTGCTGAGCTGGTGTGTGTGTCCCATGCTGTCCTGCTGGGGTGAGAGGGTTTATTTTTAGAGCCATGGTGAGGGCTGTCTGCTGTACACAGAAATGCTCACCTCTTTCTCAGTGGGAACTGTGTGTGCTATCGTAAACCATGTCATACACCTGTAGGTGACTTGTGGAGGTGGCCTCTGGAAGAGTTACCAGATCACAGCAGATGGTACTGCAGATGCCTCTGGGCTGGCCGCACGGCCCGGAGTCCGATGTCTTCTGGGGTGAACAGTGAGGGGTGCAAGTTCTTTGGGGGAATGGAGTGGTTTTGTGGCAAGTGGGCCTGAGGTGGGGTCCGCAGAGCAGTGCCGCTGTCCTGGGGTTTTCTGCCCTCTTGCATTTCTTTCTGATTCCTCTCCAAGGGTACTTACTGTGCACCTCCTGTGGCCAAGATGAAAGTTTCTCAGGCATAGCCATCTACCTGGAGAGCATAGACTTTCTGAAATGGGCTCTTTTTAAAAGGGGGCAGGGGCAGAATCAACTTTATTTAGTTTTTCATGTGGCTTTTGTTGCTCAGACACTTTGTTGTGCACGTGGTGCTGGGGTTCGAGCTCAGGTCCTCATGCGTGCCAGGCAAGCACTGTAACTGCTGAGCCATTGCTCCAGCCCCTGGAATGGGCTCTTGCAGGCAAGTCCTGGACCTCTTCTTTAGCCACTTTCTTTTATTTACTAATTTCCTTTTGTAGCTGTCTGATTCCTTACCCGAGTCCTGCTTTAATTAAAACCTGGAACAGTGCTGGCCTCCCTCAGAATTGTTGCTGAGTCCTTCATTTCAGCTGAGAGCCTCTGTGTGGGTTGGAGTCCCCAGCAGGGACCCCTGGGGGGATTGTTGCAGTCTTGGTCCAGCCTCATTAGAAGCTGCAATTACTACTTGGTCGCTAATTACCCCACCTAGCATTAGATCAGTGTACAGAGGGGGCGCGGAGCCTGTCAGAAGAGGTCACCCAGAGGTCCCCTCACTCAGCAGCTTGGCTGTGGGGTCCTTGCTGGGGGATGGGAGAGGCAGAGCGCTATTGATGACTGAAGAGGTCCTGGCGGCTGATAACCCTTTGCGTGACCCTTCTCAGGAAGCCTACAGGAAGGCAGAGAAGGCTTTGCTTTGCAGACGGTGCTCAGCACCGGGTGAGGTGGATGCAGAGAGGGCACCAGGGTGTGCCTTTGGGGACTTGATGGTTGAGTGTGCTGGGAAGATCGGTCCCGCCTCTGCTTCTGAGCGGAGGAGCGAGCTCCCCAACGTGGGGCATTCGTTTTGTTGTCTCTGTGCCCCATCCACCGTTATCTGCTTTACATTTTTCTTTGAGTGGACTCCTCTGTTCAAACCATTAATACTCGCTTTCACATCATCCCAAGCAGTGATATCTGAGCAATCACAGATATGTGTTGGTTCTATTGACTCAAATAAACATTGAATAGATAATGATTAGAATTATAACGTTCGCCTGCATATCAGCAAGAATCATCTGGCCCAGGGCTGTGTGCATGGCAGACTGGAAAGTACTGATGGAAAAGACATGGGACTTAAGTCTGAGAACACTGCTCCCCCTTATCTGTGGTTTTGCTTTCTGCAGTTTTAATTATCCCAGGTCAACCATGGTCTGAAAATATTAAATGGAAAAATTCCAAACAGTTCATAAGTTTCAAATAAATTTTATGACAGGATATTATCATCATTCTATTGTACTATTACACTATTAGTTCTATTAGTTGTTATTGTTAATCTCTTACTGTGCCCCATTTATAAATTAAACTTTTTCATAGCTATAAATAGATAAGGAGATAGGGTTCAGTATCAGGATGTTTTGGGCATCCTGGGACACATCTCCTGTAGCCGAGGAGCAACTACTCTACTTGTTTTAGGCCCAGAATTGCTGTCTCCTGAGGTATGTGATTGCTGGCAGATTTCTCTGCTTCTCTGAGCCTTAAACATGAAGATAGGGTTTTTGTTGGATTGTTAAGCAAATGAAATGAGAACATGTTCTTTCTCTGTGTGTGTATGTATAAAAGTTAATAGCTTACACTTATAGACATCTACTGTGCTAAATACTTCAGTTTCAGTAATCCTTACATCCAGATGGGGCAAATATAATACCTGCACCCATTACATGTCTGATGAACTGCCAGCCCATGGAAGGTTAAGAACATATAGCTTTTAAAAAAGGTCTCCCATCATTATGTACAAGTATAATGTACCAATAAAAAATGTGGCAAAAAGAAAAAAGGCCTCTTTGGTCTGGTGCAGTGGTGCCTGCCTAGAATCCCAGCTACTCGGGAGGCTGAGGCAGGAGGATTGCAAGTTTAAAGCCAGTCTCAGCAATTTAGCGAGGCCCTAAGGAACTCAGCAAGACTGTCTCAAAATATAAAATAGGAAGGGCTGGGAATGTGGCTTAGTGGTTGAGGACCACTGGATTCAATCTCCAGTACCAAGGACCAAAAAATAAAATTGGTTGCTGGACTGCCAACCTGGAGCAGATGATCTAAGTCACTATTATACTACTGCCATATACTACGTTAGCACTATGTACTAACATTATAGATTGTATTACACTACATACTCTGCTGATACCGTACATGCTATGCTAGGTATAGGATTTTCTTTTATTGACCCACCTCACAGTGTAATTTTAGTGCCACTCCCGTATCTGCCCACTGGGTGCATTATTAGAAAAAAAATTGTTTATAATGAGAGGGTCTGGGAAGAAAGAATGTTCAGCTCTTCCTGAGTGACTCTCTTCTGTGATCCCTAAGCAGCCCTGGCCAGGTCTTAAGCACTCATCTGTTTGGCCCTGCACTGGTTGGGACAGGCCTGGACTTCCCCATAGCTGTCTCTCTTCAAATCAGGGCAAGATCAGTACACAGTTGCTGGGGGCCTTAGAGGCCCGGGGTGGGGGGCGATGTGTCGTATTGATAAGGTTCTTGCATTCTGGGAGATGGGCTTGGAAGCAGTTTCAGAACTCCGAGTTCAGTCTCCTCCCAGGAACGATACGTTTCCCTGGCTTTGGAGGCCAGACGTGGCAGAACACGGTGCCATCCCAAACCTCATGTGTTGCTGGGGTTGAGCGCTGAAGGGTTGGTGTTCTCCCCTTGGTCACATCAGGGGAACTGCTCCTCGCTGCCCTTTGCCTGACTGAATCTGAGCCAGGCGGAGATGTAGCCCAGCTGCTCAGAAAGGTGAGGAGCCTGTGTCCTTAGGCTAGCAAGGCTTAGCTGGAGCGGCCCAGGGTTCTTCTGGCTGTGGCAGCTTGAGAAGAGATGATGTAGAGAAAGGGAGCCTGGGCCTCCAACTCCAAATTCCTCTTCTTTTCCTGAGCCAGAGGAGCCTCAGGCCTGTGCATGAAACATGCTTTACAAAGCTAAAGTTTGACTGAACTTCCACCCCCTGGGTGCTGACTAACACCACTTCCCCTCATATAACTTCACATTTGCGTAATTAACATATAATTTGATACCTGGAAATTCATGTCGGGTGGAGCTGGCAGGGATTACTCAGCTTGCAGCAATGCAGACTCGGGTGCTGCCTCCTGCGTCTCCCGACTGCTAACTTGTTTTGCCCTTTCCTTTGCTACTTATTTTTTCCTTGGGATGCTGTAAAGATGAGCGAAACGATCGTCGTCACGGTCTTGCCGTTTAAGCACATGCTGGATCACCGCCCTCCGCAGGTTGGCTGCCTGCTTGCGCCACGCTGTTCTTCACCCCCTTCTCCCATCAGCTGGTGGAATTTGATGGTGCCATAGTTCATTTCACTTCCTGCTTCTTCATCAAGGCTGGGCCATCAGCATTAAGAAATTAAGATAGTTATCAGTGGTGAATAAAGATGAAAAATTACAACCATTTTGCAATTTAAATTTATGGTGTCCGCCAATGGTTATAAGTTTTGTTGGAGAAAATATCTTTTGTGTGGGCACATATATGAATGTGGGGGAAACCATGGTTCTTCACATAGATAACTCCTGCCGTTTCAAGATGCAGTGGTTGGGCGAACGCTGACTGGTTGCTGAGAATCAGCACCATTGAAAGCCGATTGGGGTAGCTTGCAAATGAATCCAGATATCCCCATTCTTTGAAAGTGGACATTCAGGTCAGGATGGATAGGACAGGTGCATGCTGTGAGTGTGCACACAGGTATAGTGCCATTCCCTTAAACAGCAGTGGCAAATGCGTTGCAACTTGAAGGTCACAGCTTCCTGAATGAGTGCCTGGAGAGGATCCCGAGCCCATGGCCCAGCTAAGCGTGTTCTCTTCAGCCAGCTGCAGGAAGGTGGAAGCTGGGAGTAGCTCCAGGCCTGCCATTTGTTCCCTGCCCAGCATGATGCTTGTGAACCTTTCAGGGTTTGAGAACTTGACTTTGGAAAGCTTCTAAATTTGTTCCTAGCAGGTTGATTTATTTTGTTGAGGTCAAATTAGAGCTAATGGCCCTAATGGTTTACAATGCTCCTAAATGGTTCTTAGCACTTAGGCAGGCTCGGCTGGCCATTGCGGGCGGGTTTCCAAGTGTGGACCATATCATTCTTAGGGTGTGTGTGTGTGTGTGTGTGTGTATTTATTGAAGTTATTGTTAAAAGTACAACTAATATGTGCAAGTAAGTTTAAAAGGTAACCACAGAATTAAGTCACATTTGATACCAAACTTTCTTTTGGTATCAAATTCATGGAGGAGCTTATTGACAAGGACCCCAGCATATGTGAATGAGTGGGGCATCCAGCCTGAGTTTTGTAGATGTTGATTATTTGTCCTTTTCTGCTTTTCTTGGAGTGTTTTGTTCATGGAGTACAGCATTAGGGAAGCCTCAGATTTCCTCTGGCCATTCTTGGTTGCCAAACATTCCTGTAAGAGCCAGGTAACCAGGTTAAACTAATCCCTGGTGCATCCCTTCCAGCCACTGTGTGGTATCTGTGAGTTCATGGTAAGGTCTTTGGCAAAAGAATTACACTTTGCATAAAACTGGCTCCAGTTTTCTGATTTCTGTGCGATTGGGACTAGGTAGGGCAGAACCAGGTGTGTGCAGAAGAGCTACGTGTCTCTACTGGTTCACGCAATTAAATGGTGCGTGTGTACACTTAGGCATGCTCTCTGGGCAGTGACCTCCCAGAGCTGCTGGGTGCAGCTGCAAAGGGAGAGACCTGGAAGGGTACAGGCCCCCTTACCTAAGCTGAAGAGGTGGTAGCCAGGCAGAAATGCTGCTGAACAATGTTTTTTTTTTAATTTGCTGAGGGGGGAAAACAGTGTGTATGGGGGTTCTGCTTCCAAACCATCCCACTTTTACCCACCTGCTCTGAGATAGTTTCCCCTAAATTACAAAAGTGCTTTTAAAGGCCAAGTCAAGTCAGATTCTTCTCTGGTAGAATCCCCTTGGCCTCTGTAGATTGGATCACAGTTATCAAGGGTTGTGAGGGGTCTCACGGTCTTCCAGGCTCTGCCAGACCCCTGAGCTCCTTTTATCCGAATACTCTGAAATACAGTTAGGATATTTGCTGAACTTTGCTGCACCGAGGCCACCTCATCTCAGGACTCTGGTTTTCCCTTGAGCAGTTTGAAGAACGTCACGCTCCCTGTGAGCTGGAGAAGGATCTCGGCATTCCAGTTCATCTTGAAGGTAGCCTCACAACGCTGGTGATGTGCTGTTCCTGTCAAGGCAGGTGGCTGCGCTTGTGAAGTCAATTTCCATGGTGTGCAAGACCACACTGGTGCATTGGGTGTGATGGACCTCAGGATCTGAGCCCAGTTCAGCAGCCAGAGGCACCATTGAGTTGTGCTAGTGGAACTGCTTTCTAGAACTGGTGTTTGACCGGGTTCAGTTAGTTCCATGGCCACCAGGTTCTCTAGAGAAGTTTTAATTACCAGCCAAGGTGGTGTGGTTTCTTCAATGTGTTGTAACAAATGGATGTCAGCCCCCGCCATCGATAAAGCCCCATAATCATCACGTGGCGAGCTCTGAGGAGGCACTCTGGACACCCTGAGTGTCTGACGGCTGGGCTTCCGTCCTCCTGCATGGAGTTGGGGGTGGGTGACGGGCCAGCGGAAAGTGGTCTGTTCTTCAGGGTTCTGAGCCATATGCTCCATCCAGGACCGGCCGCATTCAGTTGCTGGGGACCTGGCCTGCTTTTTGGTGGAGGGTTAAGAGGTGGGAGTCGGGGACAGGGGGTGGTTAGAACGAAAGACCTTGAAATGGCAAATCTTTATTAGTTTTGTAAACAGCTTTAGGAAGCGCTAGAAGCATCTTGCAGGGACCCTGCAATTATCATAATAAACAGTTTTATCATCTGCTTGGCAATCAATATTGTGGCTTCTGCTGCTTTAGTATCTCAGTGGTATTGATTACCTTAACAACTGTGCTGCGGTCAGCGCCCATTAACCCCTACTCTGCCGGCAGGGCCTGTGCCATCCACGGTTGGATGGAAGACTGCTCTGGTCACAGCCCAAGCCAGTGCCGGAATTTGACAGCTGGCCAGGGAGGCAAACAGCTTTTATCTCAAAGCGCCCAGGAGAAGGAAGGGTTTTAAACAGCGGATCTGGACGCTAATGTAACTTCTTAAAGGCGTCTTTTTGTGTGTGTGCGGAGAGTGTATAAAATAATTATAGCAATGGGGTTTCAACTGTGACTCAGGAATTTGAATGTTAAGAGTAAAAATTCAGTGTGGTCCCTGCCTTGGGTCACGCTACTGTTCCTCTGGACTCCAATTTTGCCCTCCCTGCGAGACAGGTTGGTGGGTGTAGAATTCAGTCAAGGCTCCTATGCCTTTGTGCAAAGTGTGTTCCTGGGCCTCTTTTCACACTCGTTTTGTGATCCATGTTTTACCTGTAAAGAGAAATCACTTCTTTGGGGACATCCAGTTCTAGGATTCAGGTTCCCATGGACCAGTGAGTGTCCCAAATTAAATAGTTGATCGTTGGGTGACAGAATGCCGGGGAGAGGTTTCAGTGCCGCCTGAGATCGTATCTCTGGTTGCTCTGTCTCTGGTCTGGTTAATGTTTACATTCCCCTTTCCTCCTGCGAGATGAAGGTAACAAGAATAGTTTTTCTCTAGCACACCTGGATTCTACTCGCCAGACCAGGCCAGTGGGCAGGGCCTGTCATTTAGAGGTTCAGTAGTATTAAATGAAATTCATTCAGGAAGTTTTGGAGGTTGCGGGGGTGGGGGTGGTGTATGTGTGTAGGTTTTCTATGGTGGTTTTCCTCTTTTAGTCCTATCAGATTTTGTTTTAAATAAGAGAAATGTAGAAGTGTATGTGTATGTATGCATAAATCTATGTACATATAGATGTACACATATACACAAATATATCTATAAACACAGAAAATACATATATTCCATTGAGTCCTGGGGTGAGGCTTATCCCCAGTGGCCCAGCCTTCCTGAAGGCTCTCTTCCAGGCCCTCAGCGTTTTCAGGCCAACAGCAGAGGTGGCATGCCACTTGAATGACATTTACCTCTGTCAGTAAGCCATCTACCTCGTCTCAGGAGTAAATTTTTTTTTTTTTTTTTTTTTTTTTTAAAGAAAGAGGGACAGTGAGAGAGAGAGAGAAAGAGAGAAACAACTTTATTTAGTTTTTCACATGGCCTTAGTTGCTCCAACACTCAGTTGTGTACGTGGTGCTGGGGTTTGAACCCGGGTCCTCATGCTTGCAAGGCAAGCGCTGAAACTGCTGAGCCACCGCTCCAGCCCCTCAGGAGTAAATTTTTAAAGTTTGAACCTAAGTTTCGTGGAGTCCCAGGAACAGAGAAGGAAGAGGTGGAGGCAGGAGTTGGATTAGGAGGATGGTGAATTGGGTGGCAGATGCTACTGTCCTCCCCTCTTGCCAGGCTGCAGCCTGTGGTTTCTGATTGTTGTAGCTGCCCAGGAGGAGCCAGGAGTCAAACTTGACCAGACAGGGAGGGAAGCCAGCAGGTGTGTGATACTGGTGAGGGCTGAGGACTGAACTTGGGTCACAGGCATGGGGGTCACAGATGGATGGCATTTTTGCCCACGAGGTTCAAGCCCCAAACCAATCAAAGGCCCTTGCAAGAGCAGGTCAGGAAGCCAGGCCATAGAGACTGGGCAGCAAGATGTAAGTCTTGAGGCTGTCACTGCATGGCCAGGGTAGTAATGACAAAATTCAGCCTTCATTGGTATCAGGCTGCAGGCATCATGAGCAAGATTTTTCTCTACCCTCCAGCAGAGGCCAAGCCCACACCATGGCAGGGAGGAGGTGGCCCTGTGAGGCGAGGGAGGGGCTCAGGAATGATGACATGTCCCTTCTGGCAGGTGGGCATGAATGAGAATGGGCATCTACATGGGGTTGGAGAGTTCGTGCCACTCTGTGGCCTTCACTCCAAATCCACCCTGGGAGGTCATCCTCACTTTCATGGGGTGTCAAGGGATCCTGGTAACTGTTGCATATTCTGGACCCCCTCACTTGTGCCCCCACCCTCTGCCTTGGCTCCATAAGTTGGAAAGTTTTATTTGGAACTCAGCCTCAGAGGGTGACCACTGGCTATCAAGTTGACACTAAGTCTCCTCCATCATGATAGGAACTGGGTCTCAAGCGACTCCACTATTATTGCAGAGGAGAGTGCACTACAGAAACCGCTCATATCAGTAGCATGGGCGACATTCACGACGGCCATGGATCAGTTTCCCTGTTTGCTTTTACGGATACGTGCACTTGGACTGGGTCATGATATGGTTATACCTGCCCTGCTTTTTATGTTACCCTGCTGGTCTTGAACTCTGCATCAACAGTAGCTCTTCCAGGTTCAGCCTCATGAGTAGCTCCTGGAGGCTGGCTGTGACTTCATTTTGCAAATAGCTTTCTGAGCTCCAAGGTCAGATTGAGGCAGCAGTGTTGTCTGCGTGGTAGAAGGTGTCTGGAAGCAGTTGCCCTCAACCCGTTGGTGTCTTAGGCTTTCTCTTTTAGAGGAGGATTTGGTGTTTTCCTGAATTTGTTTTCCAGGCCCTTCAGTGCTCCCATTTATATAAACATCTGTGGCTTAGTATTTCTCCCCAGGGTTCTTGCCTGTGTGGAGTAGCTCAGTTATTGGTGTATCCTTTATCTGGAATTCCAGGGACCAAAAGTGTTTGGGATTTTTTGAAGTTTTTTTTTTTTTTAATTTGCGTAGATATAATGAGTTATCTCAGGGACAGGACCAAAGACTAAAGACAAAATTCATTGATTTGGGGGCTGGAGAGATGGCTCAGCAGTAGAGTGTTTGTCTAGCACATGCAAAGACCCAGGTTCGATCCCCAGCACCACATACACAACTAGTGGAGGAAGAACAAAAAACAGATGAAAAAATCAAAATTAACTCTTTCTCTCTTTTTTCTTTTAGAGAGAGAGAAAAAGAGAGAGAATCAATTTTATTTAACTTTTCAGGTTGGCTTTTGTTGCTCCCAGACGTCATTGTGTAAGTGGTGCTGGGGTTTGAACTCAGATGCTCACGCATGCCAGGCAAGGGCATTGATTGCCCAGCCACCACTCCAGCCCTCCTCTCTCTTTAAAAAAATCATCGATTCTTTTTAATAGACCACTTATATAAAGAGCCCAAGGGTGATTTTTTTGCAATATGTTTTTATAATTTTGTGGCATGGCATTTTCTTAATTATGTTAGTGCTCAAAAAACATCTGAAATGTTGGCTTTTTTTTTTTTTGATTAGGGAGGCTCAACTTGTATTTGTAACTCTACTTTTTAGGTGCGATCAGTGAGACACCTTCTTTTTGGGTCTTTGGTGCACTTATGATTTTTTTTCTCTTATTTAGATGAAAAGTGTTTTTGAAGGGTTTGGGAGCTTGGGGTTTTCTGTACGCAGCAAGTAAGATCTGTCTTTATCCTTCCTGTTTCTCTGAGAGTTGGTGACTCTCCTGGAGGAAACGGTGACTCTATAGAGAGAACACTGGAGTAGGAGCCTCGAGACAGTCCTGGTCCTTGCTCCGTTACTCACCAGCTGTGTGACCTGCGTGACTCTAGTAGTCACAGCAAAGTTTGAATTTTTTTTTTAAACCTGTACAATCTGCAGTCTGATTCCCATTCTGTCTATTTAAAAGATTGTTGGAGGTCAAATGAGGAGTGAATATGAGTGTTTGAACATGTATAAAGTGTTGTATAAATCGAAGGAGCATTGTGATTTGTTCCTGGGGCGCTTGGTGCTGGGTGCAGCTGTACTTCTGGTCAGATCTTGATGCCAGTATGAAAAGGTCCATTGCAGAGCATTTCCCAGGAGCCTGCAGCGTGTCGGTGGGTCACGGAAGTTGGAGGGGGAGCTGCAGAGTGATGGTTTGTGGGGGCCATTTTCAGTAAGAAGCACACTTGACTTTGGGCCGTTTACCTACAGATCCACACTGCAGAACCAGCCCAATGGAAAGGAAGAAGCTCAGTGCAGCCTTCACAGAGCAGTTAAGGTGACTCATAAGGCACTCATGCTGAGATTAAAGACAGTGAGTTCCCAAACAGTGCTTGGTGAATGTCTCCTTATTTGTAAATTCACTGAAAGTGTTATTTTTTATTTTTTGGTACTGGGACTTTAACCCAGGGGCACTTTTCCCGCTGAGCTACGTCCCCAGACCTTTTTTATTTTGAGACAGGGTCTCACTCTGTTGCTCAGGAACTAAGTTGTTGAGGCTGACCTCGAACTTGTGATCCTCCTACCTCAGCCTCCCAAGTCCCTGGGATTGCAGGTGTGTGCCACCACACCCAGCTTAAAAATATTTTTTAACCCCCTCAAATCAATAGGTGTTAGCTTTAAACTTAACAGTCTTCTGAAGCAGACTTGGGCTCTTAGTTCTAAATCAAGTGGTTCACATTAGTAAACAGATTCATTTTTGCTCAGCAAGGGTAGTGAAAGTTACCACATTTGAACATGCCAGGTTCAGGGCTTGTATTCTTTAGCTTTAGCAGCATGATGGTGCTGAGGGGGTAGGTGGCGGATGGCAAAGTTCGAAAGCAAGCTTTAGAGGTAGCTGGGGTTGGAAGGAATCCTCAGGACGGAAGTTCTGTCTTCGGAAGAAAGGAGAGCCCACGTTGCTTTGCAGAAAGGCTTCATGTGCCTTGAGTGGTCAGCTCAAGACTGAGTGGCTTGGTTCTGGCCAGTGCTGTCATTTCAGAATATGTCCCTGATAGCTGAGGGTAACTTAAGGGGAGAAGAAGAAAATGTTGGACAAAAGTGGAGAGAATTATCATGAAGCTTCCCAGAGCTCCACCTAGACTTTTAACAGCTTGGATTTGTTTAATCCTTTTTTATTCTTTGCTGAAATATTATAAGGCCAAACATATGATACTTTATCATTTTCTGATATGGAAACATACTGTCATTATTCCCTAACAAGACTGATAAGTTCTTTAACATCATCCAGTCCAGAATTGTGAATTACCTATCTGATGGCGCCTGACGTGGCTTTTCGTATAGTTGCCCAGTTAGAATGCGCATCCACACGAAGTCTATGCAGTGCATTTGGTTGTCCTCCCCTCTCCATCCCTTGTGCGGCCCATGGATTTTGGAGGATAATGGAAAATAGCTACTGCGGGAGAGGAGCGCTGCTGGTGTGGTGTGAGATACCCAGGCCCTCAACCTTGCTCTGCCACCGACCCGCTGTCTGACCTTCGGCAAACCGCCAACGCTCTCTGGGGTCGTTATTCTTGTCTGTCAAAGGAGGTGGTAAGACTGGATGGTCTCACACTTGAGCTTCTCATTATTGCCTCCCCAAAGAGGTCAGAGAGACAGGGTTGCAGGCACTGCCTGCTACAGTCTTGCCCCGTTTTTGGTGGTTGAGAAATGATTGGAGCCGAGTGGTTCGGACAGCCAACTTGTTCTCTTTCTTTCTCTTGGACTTTGTGGAGAGTGTCCTGGAAACAATGTTAGCGTGCTTTTCTGTTTGACTTTCAGATATCTTAGAACCAAATTCATGACTTGATGTATACGTAATTACTCGTGTGCATTTGAACCTTCGTTTTTAACTCATATTTTCCTCCACTTTTGTTCTTATCTTTTTTCCTTTGCCGTGACCTCAGTTATGTTATATTGAGGTGCTGTATATTCTTGTAAGCAGTAACAATAAAATGACTATATTCTTCTTTTCAACCTAGTCGGTAAGGTCACTGGGGCCCAGTCCATGGATTTTATTTTATTCTTTGGTACTGGGGATTGAACCCAGGGGGCGCTATTCTACACTGCGCTACATTCCGATTTAGGATTTCCATTTTTGTGGTGAGATGTTTGGAGCAGCATTAATTTTCTGGCAGTGGCCTGCTTGTGTGTTCTGCCTTTTATATGGAAAAACGGCCGGTGGTGTTCTGGTGAGCCACCTGGGCGGTGTGTTTTTTGTAGAATCTGTTTTTCCAAGTGCCTCTCACTGTTTTTTCCTTAGGCCTTTGGAGGGTGAAGCAATATTTGTTGTGCAAACAGTTGGGGAAGGGGCAGGATCTTAATTACTAAAACAGTAGCCACATGCAAAGTCGCCTGTGGGTCCAGCCCTGCACACAGGGAGCTGTTCTTGGAGTGTTGCGGGGATGGACGTGGATGAATTGGAGTCTGTCATCTCCGGAAAAACCCAGGCTGGTTCACCAGATCTAGCATGAGCTCTCTGTTCATTCTCAGCCTTCCTTAGCTCTTGGTGGGTGTCAGTGTTGTCCCTCATGAAGGCTTTGGTTCCAACTGTCTCTCTCCCTCACCCCCTGGCCTTCAGCCTCCTAATCTGCCTGGGAGAGGGGAGAGAAGAACATTTATCCTAGAAGGCTAGGTGAAGCCAGGAGTCCATGCCTGTTGGAGCACCTAGCAGAATGCCAAGCACACAGTAGGTCTTTGGTAAATGGTAGGTGCCCTCATCTCTGAGCTATGGGAACATATTTATAGCTGGTGCTTCCTGTTTCCTTGTTTGCTGATGCTCACAAAGGAGTCCTTTAGGCCTGACTTTTAGTGGGCTGTGGGGATTGGTTGTAAGGGCTTCCATTCTGGGTCCCTGGCAGACTTCTCTGTAGTCCGTGGAGAAGAGCTCAAGTGTCCCTGTGGGTTCCGGAGGCCTGCTGGTGCTCTCTCCCACTCCCACTCCCACTCCCTGCTGAGCCAGCAGCGGTATGGCATCTGTCCTTCCCTTGCCATTTTGAGGAAAGCACTTCCTTTCTGCGTGGTGCAGATTTGGTGCAGAGGAAGGCAAGACCTCTGGGGGGTCCTGGGTGTGGCTAGGAAGTTGAGGCTCACTGCTCCTGAGTTTTCTTCTAATGGAATTTCCCATCACTTACTGCCCTGCTGATTTCTGATCAATGAAAATGAAATTGCATCACCTCCTCCGAGACTCCACGTATGCCTGCTGCTTCCAGCTGTGTCAGTTCCGGTAAAATAATCTCATCAGGCGTGCGAGAGGGTAATAGGAAATAAAAATAAAAACCCACAATTAGCAAGAGGCCTTGCAGCTGAGTAACACTTTCCATCCCAGAGGCTGAAAGGGCTGGGAGTGAGTGCTTAAGAGACACCCTTAAAAGAAGAAAAATTTCCTGGTTCTTTTCTTCTCCCTTCTGGTTCGCCTCACTTTTTCTGACTCTCTCCTCCCCATGTGTGGATGGGTGGAAATCATTCACAGGGTTTTGGGACCCTCCTTCTGGAGCCAGTGGAATTTCTGTGTGATACGCACATGCCAGTGTGGCTTTTACCTTTCTTTGTCCTGTGTTACCTGCAGATGGACACCACATGAATCCTAGAAATCCCAGCTTCTCCTGTTGACCTGTGTGGAGTGTGGTTTCCTCCACTGACCTGTACAGGGAACCTGTTGGGGTGGAGAGGGGACAGGACAACTGGAAGCCAAGCTAAGGGTGCTGGACAGACTTCTGTGAGGTGCTTCATTTATAAGTCCATTAAGAAGAACTGTCCTGGGGCTGGAGTGGTAGCTGGGCGGTTATAGCGCTTGCCCAGCATGGGCAAGTACACAGGTTCAAACCCCAGCACCCATGTACACAACTAAGTGTCAGAGCAACGAAAGCCATGTGGAAAATTCAATAAAAATTGATTCTCTCTGCGTCTCTCACTGTCTTCCTCTCTTTAAGAAAAAATTAAAAAATTGAAAAAAGAACTGTCCCCTCTGTTATTCACGGTACCTCACAGTACATAATGAGAATGAGACCATACAAAAGGATGGCGTTGGTCATGTGAAAGCTGGGCTGAGCTACCTCTGATGGAGTGCAGCGCACGTGTCCGCATGGCAGCCTGGACACTTTGTGATAAGACTTGGGAGTTTGTCCACGGCCTCCAGCACTTTCTGCTGCTTATGTCTGCAGAGCCTGTAAAGTCGAAAGGCTCACCCTAAAGAGGAACCACAGCCAGAGAAATCACGATGTGACTACAAAGGACAAGTGAGGGATGTGGGAAACCTGTTGGGTCACCTAAGAGGAGCCAGTTGAAATTAAATGATATCCTGTCTTGTCAACTTGACAACATCAAAGAACAGTAGAAGGGCTTGTGCATAGGCCAGTTTGGTGGTTCTGGAAGTGTCTCATAGGTATTTGCTGGATGGACAGTGTGTCCTTCATCCCAAAGGGAAAAAAAATTGCCAAGTCTCAAAGATCACTAATGTTCTTTTATCTGGGGAATGCTGCATGAGACCCCTGAGAGGGGCCTGGTAGAGAGGAACAGAGTCTTGGTCTCAGTATTTTCCTGCACCATAGAGTCTCAAGGCAGCTGCTCAACCTAAGCCCTGTTTGAAATAGTGAAACCCCCCTGTTAATGACAGTGCACATCAGGTCACTGTGGCCATACCTGGTTTTAGAAAGACAGGTGCTGACATTGCAGCAGGAAGGCTCAGCCTTGGGAGAGGAGTGATAACCTAGGTTAGCGTGCTGTACAGTGATTCCCGGTGGCCATGGGAAGCACTGAGCCACTTCCACCAGCAGCTAGTGAGCTAGTAGGAGTCCGTATTGACAAGTGGGATGCTGGCTGTATCGCAGGCCCTCGGTAAATGTGTGAATGACTGCAGATCATTAGAGCGGCTAGTGCATTTGGGGATCTGCATTGTATACAGGAGCTTAACACCAAAGACCGGTAGGGCCAGAACCCCAGTAGCCTCTCTATTATGGAGGCCAAAGAAGTTAGCTCCGATAACTAGCCAGATTTGATTTCCCCCATTCTTACATAGCCTGATGTGGGAATTTAAAACTACAGTTTCTGAAGTCCTCTTTTGTCCTGGCTCCTTCCAGGATTGCAATTGCTGGCTGAACGTTTTGGTGGGATGAGCAGAGTTTCAGGGGTGAAAGGAGTGTGGGTACAGCTTCAGGAAGGAAGTGGAAGTTCTTTATGAGAACATGAGTTTTTTTTTGTATGTTTGCATAAATAATGTTTCTCGTCTCTCAACCTAGACACTTAGCACAGGGTCTTGATCTACATTGATCACATTTTATGACTTGAACTGGCAATTTCCCCCCTGGGACCAGACCTAACCAGGGTGTTCAGGAAGCCATTAAGGAAAAGTATGTAACCACACTAGTTCCCAAACTCAATTGTTTGGTCTTAGTAGTGCTCAGATAAGAGACTTTTAAGCATAATTAATCGAAGTACTATTTAACAGGGTCCTGGCTATTTCTTTGTAGCCATGTTGGCCCAAAAGCAGCATTTGGAGCAGAAAGAGGAGGAAGAGTCTTAGTGCCACCTTGGCTGGGTGTGTTGGGGGTAATTATTATCTGCAGCTGCTCAGTTCTTAGGGGTGGCTTCCCAAAGGTTAAGAAGTGTGAACACTCAGACCCTTACGCTTGTGAGAAGAAATATTCCTTTGCTGTTTTGCCTACTTGCCAAGGCCGCTCTTTGAAGTGGCCAATGGTAAATATGCCTCAATATGTTCTTCTTGATTAAAAGTAGCATTGTCTGTCAGTGGGCTTCAGAATCTGCATGTGGGATGTGGAAGACACCAAGAAGGACAGCACAAGTGGCTAAGTTCTATTACCTGCCCCCCTCCCTCCCCTCTCCCTCCCAGGTAGGGGTTAAGCTTTGGAATTTGGGAGTCTCACGGGCACACTTAGAAGACAAACAGAATCTGTACTCCCTTCAGTCTGGCTTGAGGCCCCCAGGTCCTGGTTGTGCCTCTTGGCTGCTCTTCTGCTTCTCCTTGAGAATTGAAATTGGAGACAGCTTTCTTGGCCTCTAGGATTTGATGACTTCCCAGCATGAAATCGGCTCCTCAAATCTTCCATTTGGTAAATGAGTCATTTAGGGAGGGGATTCTTTGATGGCACCACTGTCTACATCATGCCCTTTGAAGAGGAGGACAGCTCCAAGGGTGCCAGCCAAGGCACACCCTTCGTGGGCCACAGGCAGGAGCTCCTGTGTGTGGCTGTGCATGTGCAGGGGCCCCTGCTGAGGGCTCCACCTTCCAGCATCCATGCCTGTTCTATCCAGGGATCCCGCCTGCTCTCCTCCACTTCAGAGCTGCGTTTGCTAAAGACCAGGGGAGGACCCCTGAGCAGCTGTGTGTGTGTGAGAGAGAGCCAGCGAGCGCACACACACATACATGAGTTCATGCGTGTGCATGAGCTCTACTGACGAGTCTGTAAAGGGCAGCCAGTGTTTTTCATGTGCCCGTTCTGGAGCCTTGTGCCAGAGGGAGCTGCTGATGGGGAGCCTACCATGTGGCATTCTTCCTGCTGGCAGGAAAGAACACTCTTCAGTGAGTCATTTTGGAGGTACCTGCTGAGCACTTCCCCCTTCCCAGGCTTCCCCATCACCCTGGAATGCTGGTTGGAGGAGTTACTGGAGAGGGCACATTTCCTCCCTCCAGGAGGGTTGCATGGGCTTGCTCAGTGCTGCAGGTAGCTGCCACAGGACCAGAGTAGAGCCACGGTGATGTGTTGATCATTTGTACTCATGAAGATCTGAAACATAGCATAGAAAATCTAAGGCCTGCTTCCAGCTGTGTTCTCAAAACTCCAGGTGCAAATAAAGCACCTGCCCAGCTCAGTTTTCCTGGGTTTGTGCAGCCTTGAACTGCAACAGATACTTCTGATATTTAGATTAATGTTCTGCTGAGAAAGAGAACTACCCAGTAAAGGCTTGGGAACCCTTGTTGCTTCATCTTTGTGATGTGCTAGTGATAACCCTTCCCAAGAGGCAGAAATCCAGTTCAATTTCCTATACTGCACAACTGATCCTAGCCCCACCCGTAGGCTCGTATCCAGGAATTGGTTTGACTTTCTGAATTTCTGCTGTGCTGACCTGTGGCTGGATTGAGGGCTGCCTCTATAGATACCCTACCTTCAATAATTTTGGAATGGGAAATATAAACCATAAAATACTGAAATTATCAGAGTATTCAGAATTTGGATAACTGTGTCTTTTGTGACTAACTACATGTTGTTGAGATGAGCGTCCTGCCAATAATGTTAAGGTGACCCCTAGAAAGAGAAGATGGACCATTAACCAGATTTCTCCATAGCTGTACTCAGGACCACTGTGCTAGGAGGTAAACAGAAACAGGGTGAGTTTGGTCCTTAGGCAATTTGTAGTCAAGTTGTAGAGCTAAAAGCCACCAGGATGAAACGGTGGATACTGCTTCAGTGACAGTCTGACAGTGGTTACTGTAAGAGTACTGAGAGGAGACTGGTTTTTGTGGGCTTCCTTAATGGAGGATTTTTATCGCCCAAGTGAAACTTGAGCTTGTGCTTCCTAAAGGGTAAAGGTGGACATTCAAGGGGCCTGGGACGCAGGAACACATAAGAGTAGGGAGAGGATGGTAGGAGACTCTCCTAGTTGCAGGCAAGCAGAACAGATGATCGAACAGCACATTAGTCCCATCCCTTCCCTTTAATGGTGGTTTTACTTTGTGGTTTCAGTTACCCAAGATCAATGGTGATCTGCAAACATTAAATAGAAAATTCCAGAAATAAACAATTTGTAAGTTTTAAATTGTGAGCTGTTCTGAGTAGTGGGATGAAATGTCATGCTATCCCAATCCCGTGGTCTGGGACATGAATCGTCCCTTTGTCTATCATATCCATATTGTATGTGCTACCCACCTGGCCATCATTTAGTGGCCGTCTCATGTATCCATTATTGTAGTAGCATAGTGCTTGTAACTCTTATTTGACTCAGTTCTCCCAACGTGTAAGAATAGTGATGCTGGCAATTCAGATATGCCGAAAGGGAGCCGTAAAATGCTTCCTGTAAATGAAAACATGAAAGTTTTCTACTTAAGGAAAGAAAAAGAATCTGTATGCTGAGGTTGCCAAGATGTATGGTGAGAACCAATTTTCCGCCCATGAAATTGTGAAGAAGGAAAAAGAAATTCACACTAGTTTTGCTGTCGCACCTCAAACTGCAAAAGTTATGGCCATAGTGTGTGATAAGTGCTTCGTTAACATTGAGAAGGCATTAAATTATAGGGTTTGGTAGTATCTTCAGTTTCAGGCATCCACTAGGGGCTGTGGTAGGTCTTGGAACTAATTCCTGTGGATGAGGGATGGTGCACCGGTGATGTGGGGGTAGATCTTAAACTTGACTTTTTTTTCAGTTGGGTTCTTGGGTAGGACAGTCACCTGATATCGTTGACTCTGAAATCTAAACAGATCTCTCTAATATAATCCCATGTTCATTCCAGAGAGACTAGGGCAATCATCAAGGGGCAGTTCCCTCTGGATGTGATGAGCTGGGCTGGGTTGTGAGTGATGGACAGCTGGTCACTTATAGACGTCTTGTGGTCTGCTGAAAGTGGGATGCATATTCAAGCGATAAATACAGAATGGAAATTTTTGTTTGGGGAGTCAACTCATAATTTCAGTGACTGAAACCACAGAAGTAGTTAAGGTAGTTGATGTACAGTGATAGGAGCAGAGAGCCCAGGGAGGAAAGTGTGAGGGTGCTCAACAGAGTCGGAGACTGAGAGGAGGGATTTCTATGGGCTTTGGTGCTAGCAAACTTTATGGAATGAGTGGACAAGTGTATCCTGGAGAGCGTAGGAATGGGAAGAGAGGTAGGAAGCGAGTCAGAGAACCGAAGGATAGGGGTAAGGGGTGGATTTCAAGGATCCACAAAGATGAATGTGGAAGAGGAGAAGCCATTGAAGAAGACTAGGAGGTCACTTGAAGAGAGGACGGACTCCTGGAGACATAGGGTCTCCCCGTCCACTTGAAGTGGATGCCTGGTCCTCGCATTCAGAGCATCTGATCCTGTGTTGGGGCAGGGCCTGACATCTGTGTGTCTCTTCGTGAAGCTCCACAGTTGGTTTCTGTTGAAGCACAAAAAATACACTGTAGCCCTGCACAGTCACATAAGTGGGGAGGAACTTACTAGTGATCTGAAAGACCACTGTTGAGGAAGTGAAGCCGTAGGCAGAGTCCAGCGTTTGAAGGAGTCAAGATCCGAAGACGGAGAATGCTGTCTGAGGTATGAAGTGAGCAGGTGGTTTGGGAGCCCATGGGACAGTGGACTATGGCAGGGAGGTGGGAGGGGCGTCCAGCAAAATCCTGTAAAGCCCTCTGGTTCATCCCTAAGGAAAAGGACCCACCATCCCCAGTAGGAACCACAGACAATTTCAGCAGCTGCAGACGGGTTCTGTCGTACTAGCGAATGACATAAGTTAAAATGAGATGCCACTTCTTACCTGCCAAGCTGGCAGCATTTTATTTTTTTAGGAAGTAATAGCCACTGTTGAGGAAGATACAACAGAATTGATGCTCATGTACTGTTGCAAGCAGGAGTTGGAAGGCCTTTCTTGGAGGGTGGGTTGGCACATGCCAGCATCTTAAATGTTCCTAGCTTTTGAGCCAACATTTCTACTTCCAGAAATGTTTCCTAAGGAAATAGAGGTAGAATGCTGAGCCTGAGCAACTGGGTTTCAGAGGAGTAAGGGAGGGCGTAACTGGCTTCAGAGGCTGACTAAACTAACATACAGCTTGAACTTAACCTCTCTAAGCCTCGGGGTCCTCATCTGTAAAACAAGCTATTAAAAGCACTAAATGAAATAATGTATTTTAAAAAGGTGCTCAGATCCATGCTTAGTCCTACTAGGCAGCTGATAATGGAGCTGCTGATATTTTTATTATTTTGTTGATTTTTGCATACAAAACTTTGTGGGCATTTATTGTAGAATTAACAGCAAATTACTGAGAATTATTTAAAGATCTAGGAAGAGCAGTTGGGAAAATGGTGCTGTGTCCATAGGATGCATTGTTACACTGCCATCTGTTCCAACTTATGAAGAATATTTAACGTCACAGGAAAAATTGCATGCTAAATTAAGTTAAAAGCGCAGGTTGCATAAGGAGAATTGCACTCCGAGGTTGATAAAGAAAATGTGCGACAGAGGACTAGGGCCTGAGAAACCATCTACCTGTCATCGGTTCTCCAACTCTCTGGTTGGTGGCATTACAAGTGATTTTTACTTAGCTTTTGAGTCTCTGGGTACATATCTAAAATTATTTTTAAATAATGAACTCATGCTCCTTTAATCAGGAAAAGTTACTTAAGATAAATTCAACATCGTGAGATGACAGATTGAAAACTCCAACGGGCCGGATGGCAGGGTTTTATATCTTCTTGTTTTTACTCCAGCCCAATAACAAGTGTGGAGAGATCAGAAATGGGATCTTTGGAGAGGGACTTTGAGGAAATTGGGGGAGGTAATGAAAAAGTTTTGGGTGCTAACAAACGAGCATTTTAATGTTGGTTACAATTAGTGTAGGCAGGTGTCTGGTTTAGCCAGGAAGGTGCCAGGGGATGGGTGAAGATTGGGTGCGCGAGCTATGCACCTGCCAGGAGGGGCAGGTGATGCGGTGGAGAGTTGAAGCTGTTATGCTTGGGGAAAGGAGGACTTGCTTCAGAGCTGGGAGAGAATCAGTGCTTTGTGCTGATTAAATCCAGGCCAAAAGCACTGTCCAGGCCAGTGGTGGGCAAAAGATGCTAAAACCTCCACATGACTTAGGTGGATGTTCATGTAAGTAGCTGAGTGTTGGGAAGCAAATACTTAGTAGTATTTAAATTGCCCCAAATCCATACTTATAACAAGGCAAGAAAATAAATAATAGCTGATTTGTCTTGCTTTTTTAAATCTACATACATAGTAAAAACAATTTTTTAAAAAAAAAATTCCTCTAACATCAGCTCATGTCTTGTACATGCAAGAGGGTTCCTGACTCTGGCTCCGCTTCTGATCGCGTGGCTGCCGGCCCCCCTCCCCGCCAGCCCCCACTGTAACCAGAATATCGCGGTGGTTGTGGGTTCCTTGCAGAAAGGACTGAGCTAGCAGTTTTCACTTCCAGGCTGATTTATGTTCATGCTGGAAATAGCACAGATGCACTTATTAGCAAACATGAAGCCCAGGGCCTGGATGGTTCTCTGGCCCTTCCGGGCAATGGACCTCCTACAGCATGAGGGACCTGCTCAAGCACGTGGGACCTGTTCAAGCATGTGTGTTCTCTGACCTGGCCACAGTTACGGAATCCTTAGGGCTGCTGGGAAATTGTTACCAAGTAGATGGAATCTCACCTATTTAGGGTTTAATACTTACCGACTTACACGCAGCAGTAATAGACAAACACCACTGTTGTACAAAGCACAGGATGGAATTGGATATGGCGCTTTGGTGGAGTCCAAGTGCAGATGCAGGTAGCACTGTATTGCCCCTTGAATGCTTATCTTCGGTGGCCTTTGGGGTTTTCTTCTGAGGAGGCGGAGTCAGCGAGGGGATAGTTTATTCATTGCTGTGTATTTTTCTCTCTGTTTTAGTTTGCCATAGGCTGCTGGAGCTCTTATTTATACCTGCTTTTCGCTAAGGGAAATCTATCCGAGTTCAGGGTCACGGGTATTTTGAGTAAATGGTTCAGTGTTGTATTGCTCGAAAGTCTGCCCGAGTCAGAATGGCCATTTATTTGCCCTCTCCAACCGGGGAGCTCTACCTGGAAGCTTCCAGGCCACATGAAGGGAAGACCAGTTTTCGGTTCTGTCCACCTCTCCCTGTCCAACCTCGCAGGCCCTCTCCCTTCATGACACTGTGCCAGGTGTGAATTTCCCATAAAGATAAGGAATACATATCAGGGTGCCTTGACTGTAGTGTTCACCTGGACAGTCTCTTCCTTTGACACGATTTCAGAGGCAGAGGAAAGTTGTAAGATTACAAAGAATTCTCATCCCCCCTTTTCAGACTGCTCTCCTGTTAAGGTTACCTCACATTAATTTACCCCCGTATACATCCACGTGTGTACGTATCCGTGCACACACATGTGCACACACTCTCACGTGTTTTTCCCTTAGCTATTTAAAAAGTGAGGCATTGTGCCCCTGAATATACCAGAGCATGTCTGAAAAACAGACATCCTCTTACGTAACCACACCACACTTACCAAAATTAGGAAATTAACATTCACATTTATTATTAGCCCACCTACAGACCTTATTCAGATTTTGCCCGTTATCCCAGTTACGTCCTTTATAGGGAAAGAAAATCCCAGGTTAGGCGTCATGTTTGTTTTTCACATCTCTCTCTAGTCGCCTTGAATCCGAAACTGGTTTTCAGGCTGTCTTTCTAGTTCGTGACGCTGACATTTCTGAAGAGCGTAGGACATTTTGTAGACGTTCCTCAATCTGGGTTTGTCTGCTGTTCCCTCTTGATGAAGCGCAGGTTTTGCGCTTCTGGCAGGGAGGCCGGGGAAGGGATGCGGTGCTCCTCTTAGTGTATGCTTTCGGGCGGCACATGATGTCTGTGTGTCTCATTGCTGCCGAGGTGAACTTTGATCACTTGATTAAGGTGGTGCCTGGCAGGTCTCTCCACCGTAAAGTTATTGTTTTTCCTTCTATAATTAGTAAGTGTCTGTGGGGAGTTCTTCGAGACTGTAAAAACTCACATCCATTAGGTTTGCTGTCTGCCTGTTCTTTCCTGAATGGACTGTCACCATGATGATGGTTACTAAAGGGTGGTTTTCTGACTCCATAATTTTTTTCTGCATTTATTCATTGGCTTTCCACCCTAAGGAAGAACTTTGTCTCCTCCCACATTTCTTATTTTTATAAAAGCATGGAGCTGTTGATTCTTATTTTGTGCATTGGATTGTAGTTCCTTAGTCTCCTTTAGCTTGCTTGCTTGTGTTGTCCCACGTGTGGCAGGGAGGAGCCCTCCAGCCTACTCCTCTGTCCTTTGGATGATCCTCCTTGTCTTTAAGTGCAAGGTACTCAAACTTGCTGCCTGTGCTCTCCCTGTTCCAACCCAAGAACTGACCATTTCTCTGAGGACCTCTGGTTCCATTGACTCAAGAATGGTTACAGGCATTTTTCTCTTCTTTCTTTCTTTTTGTAGAGCAAAGCAACATAATCTATTAGAGTAATAGAAAGCGTAGTCCCCAAAGAGGGAGGAGACCCAAGGCAAGAATGCCTCCCCTCTTTTTGGCAGGGGAGAGTGGATCTAGGGCCTTACGTATGCTAGGTGAGTGCTCTACCAGTGACCGCTTAGTTCCATCCCCAGCACAAACACCAGGCATTTCCTAAACTGTGAAGGGGAGAGAGAGAGAAAACCTACAAAGAACGTGTTCAGGGATCATCGTATTTTCTCTTAGTTTGCCCATTGTTTTATTAAGCACCTATTTTCTCCTGGATGCAGAGATGAAAGACACTTGCAGCCTGATCTCTGGCCGCTCACAGCCTAGACAGACACACGAGCAGATAACCACCCATGTGGAGCAAGGACCTCAGAATTGCAGGCTGCCACCGCGCACGCACAGAGAAGGTTAGGCTGGCAGAGGAACTTGAGTGCTCGCCCAAGAATGCAAAGAATCTCCACCTTTCCCAGGCTGCCTGATGGGACCTCCTGACCACAGCAAAATCCCCTTCTCCATTTGCATGTAGTCTTTTCACAGAGGAAAAGTGTAGTCTTTTTTCTTTTTCTTTCTTTTTTTTTCAACAGTGAAATCATTTGAACTTTTGCTAATTTTGGGAAAGATCTTCATTTATTCTGAACTGAACTTTCATTCCATAGCTTCACCCTGAAGCTGGGCAAAAGGTACCGCATCCGGTGTGCATGGGACCAGCAGGGTTCCATGTAGCAGAGCTATGTTGCCTCATGGTGGAACTCGTCTTTTCCGTCCATGCTCTTGGGCTGATCATTGTCAGCCATTCTGTCGATGCTGTGGTCTCCCTCGTCCAGGATTCCCCAGCGCTGACTCTTTAGGCAGAAGGAGAAAGCTGCAAACCTGCTGGGTTCCAACAGGTACCAAGTACACCTGTTGTCATGGGTTACGTTTCAACTTTGAGCACCAAGTCCATGTGGGGCTTCTGCAGAATTTGTATTCAAGAAAAACCCCTAGGTTTTCATTGTTGTTGTTTTGTTTTGTGTGAACTGCTGTCAGCCCAAATATTCCATCCTTTGTTGTTTTAGCCGATTGCCTAAACTTAAATACAGGGCTTTGTGTTGATCTTTCTAAAATTTTCTCCGAAGTTGGGCCTGTTGTTTCAACTGGCTGGGGTCGGGTTTTTTTCGTCTTGGTTTCACCAGTTAGCATTTTAGTTATTCCTGTTAACTGTGCCCTCTGTACCTTGATGTGCATGCTTGGTCTCACTCCTCAAGTTGTCGATGTAAATGACCAGCACAAATAAGACAGTGTCCTGTGACATGGGTTGACATCGTAGGTGATGGCATCAGCTACCTGTAAAATCATCCTGACTGTATTATCTGAAGATGTTTTTCTATCCTGATATAAAGAAATTTTGAGATATTGTATTAAAATAAAAATACTTTTTTTTTTTTTAAACTATACTTCTTGGACCAGAGCTTTAAGTGAGGCTGTTTTCAGTTTCTTTTATGAGAGTTTTCTGACCTACTTCCAGTTCTGGGCTGCAGCTTTCCTTCCCCACTTTGTCCCCTTCTGCCTATCTGAAGGTCCACTTTGAGGCCTCCAGCCTCACTCCCAGGGTATTTGGGGGGTGGCAGCTATGTTCTTTTACATTAGCAGAGTGGCCAAGACCACAGACTCCACAGTCAGGCTATCTGGCTTTGTCATTTAGGATGCTCAACCTTGGGCAACCTCAGTTTTCCTGTCTTTAAAATGGGGATGAAAATAGCCCCATGTCATAGAGAGGTTATGAGGATCAAAGTGGGGCTGAACCCACAGGCCCTCCCTCACCCAGTGTCTAACTCAGGAAAGCAATGGCTGCTGTTAGGAGGCCTTTAACTTTAAAAAGCTTTGGGAAATAAGGCACAGAGGAGGAAATGAAGTCACCCATAACCTCATCTCTTAGCAATTACCATCGTAAAAATTTTGATAGAAATACCTCGTGTTTTTATATGCATACCTATATGTGCTTCATTCATTTAGCATCTGATCATTTTCCCATGCCTGTAAACAGTTTCTTTGAAGAAAACATTTTTATAGCAACATATGGAGCTCTCTACTGTAATTTATTTAGTCTCTGTTTTTGCCTGATTCTTTTTTTTTTTTTTTTGGTTATGAATAATCTTATCTCTGTGCATCTCTTGGATTGTTTTCCTAGGATAAATTCCTAGAGTGGAGAAATTGCTGAGTCAAAGAGCATGTGCATCCTGAGACTCCTGCTGCGGTGTGTGCTGCATCTCCCCGGGACAGGGCAGGGAGCACTCAGAGTTGCGGGCCACAGTCTCTGGGGATACTGTGTGGGTTTTCATGGAGGCAACAGTTTCTCGCCATCTTTATTCTCTTTGTTTTTCTTTCCTCCCCTTTGTTTCCCTTCTTGGTTTTCTGCCAAACAGCCCCTTGTGAAAGGACTGCCTAATTAACCCTGTGCTAATTAACAATTTAAAATTACACGGTGCGACTGTTCATGTTTAATTCTCTGGGAGCTGGAGCAACAGCAGGAGCCCCCTCCCCAGCCTCCCTGGAACGGTTGCTTTTTCACCCAGCCCTGCCTCCTCCTAGAAATGCCACAGAACTGCCACAGTTCATCCTTTTAGTTTAGAAGGGAGAGGGATGCCTTGTACTAGGGGATGACAGGGCACCTGGCATAGTTTTAGCCTTCCAAGCAGTCTTTGAAATTTAGAGGTGAATACCTATGAAGATGTAACTTGGGAGATGAGTGAGGGGTGGGGTGTACTTGATGATGGTGCGGGAACTTTTCTGTATCAAATTTCCTGTCCAATGGCAGATCTAAATGATAAGGAGAGAGCACATCTGTGCACATGTACAGAAACCGCAACATCCTTCTGTATCTGTTGAGCTGTGTCATTGGAGAGATGTGCTTTATTAAAATCCAACAATTATGTTGAGTGTAATGCTGGGGGGTGTGAGCAGCACGCCTGGACGTTTAAAGGGAATCTGGGGGTGTAATCAGTGAAAGGAGAAACAGGCTGCAGCAAGGGCTGAGGACTTGTGCTTAAGCCAGGGGTGGGGATGGGGCACAGAGCCTGGGGGACCCTGAGAGAGAGAGGCACACGAACTCTTCTAGCTGGAGGGGCTGCCCGCTAAGGCCCAGGACCCTCTTGGTTCCCAGGCTGCCCTCTGTAACTGAAGATCATTGATTTTACGGGAAACCATGTTTACAGACAGAGTGCTGATCGACCTGCTGAGTTGACTTCTGCCTCCTTAAGTAAGAACTACCTTTTTCTTATTGACTGGCTGATAAACAGTGAGCTCAGCGGCCGGCTGGGTGGGAGAGTGGTGGATGCCCTGCGGTCCTCGAGCTCAGGATGAGGCAGGATGAAGAGATTTCCTCACGTCAGTGTTGCTGTCCACCTTGTCTAGCCCCATCCCTGCCCCTCACTTGGACTGGGAGGTGGAGCTAAGAATGTCCCTCCCTGGTTACCTGGCAGTACAGGTACCAAGCGCAGATGAGCCAGCCATCTGGTGAAGATTTGTGAAGCAAAGAGCATCTCAAAGTTTAATCCAGATTTCCTGGGGATGATGTAAAAAATGCAGATTCTGAAGGGGGCAAGTTGCAGTGGGCTGAGAGTTTGCATTTCTCACAAGCTCCCTGGTCCATGAACTTGGCTCACTAGCGAGGTTATCAAGGGTTCTGCTCGTCACGGCCAGCATGAGTGGAAAAGAAGCCCAGAGCAGGCAGTTGGGATCCAGAAGTGGAATCCGCCTTTTCCACCTGCATTTTAATGGGCCATCACCCATGTGTGTGAGCAGGCCCTAGTGTCACCAACACAGGGTCATCAGCCTTTCAGAAAGTTGTCGCAAGGTCATCATTTCTTGACACCTTCTGCTTTGGAGTAGAAATCAAAGTAAGGGCATTTTTTTTTTTTTTAAGTCTCAGTCCCTTAACTGGATAGTTTATGGAAGAGGAGGAAGAAGAGAGCAGAACAAGAAAAGCCCACCAATTAATTGGTAAACGCTTGCAGGTTTCTCTGGCCCAGCCCAGGCTGGAGAGGAGATTGGCTTTGCTGTCGATAAACAAGTCCCTGGTGCAGCATCAAAGCTGCTCTCCTTTATCAATCGTGGCCTCCCCTTCCCGCATGTTCCTGTAACTTACCAAGCATTTATGACATTGATTTTACAATTGGGCTGTTAACCCTCCCGCCCCTTCAGGCCTGCCAACCTTTTTGGCCTGAGCTGTCAATCAGATGTTGTCCAGCCAATCAGGAGCATCCTTAAGAGCCAATGTGGAGTCTCACCTGTATCCCAGCTAAGCTTCCTAGCTAAGCCTTGCGGGAAATCCTATTCCATTTGCCATTGGGTTTGGTATTGTATGGTCCACCTGTTTCAAATGAGCATGTCTTTTTTAAGGCACACAGAACTTTGTCGTCATGGAGTCTGAGGTTATAAATTGAAAAATGAGTGTTTGTGGATGTTTTAAACATCATGGCACATTCTTCCAAAACGTTATTTCTCCTGAGACTTCTGGTAAACATGCCTTCTCCATCTTTTCCCGAGGGGGAGCTGTTGGCTTACTGTGCAGTCAAGAATCAAGAAATGAAAAAAGAATGAGAAGATGAGGGTTGCAGAGGGTGGAGGGAGACCAAACACAGCCACACCTCCATCTGCTGTGTATGAATGAGGTGGTGGGTGGAGAAGATAGAAAAGCGGCCAAGTGTTCTCCAAGGAGGAGGAGCAGAGGAAGGATGGCCCTGGATCTGTGGGTGAAAAGAGCAGGACTGTGTGAGGTGCTGAGTTGCTTGTAGTACCAGTGTCTCGACAGAAGATGCCCCTGCGATGGTGTTGCCGCAGGAGCCTGGCTGCTGGTGATCTGGTGTCCCCCTCCCCAGGGACAGAAGGTCTCAGAGGGCAAGTTCAGCTCAGTGGCACTTTAGAGTCCAGTCGGAAGCGGAAGAGCCCCAGGGCTGAAGGACAGCTGCTTGGGTAGCAACTAATAACCTCAGAGGCAGGCGGGGAACCGGAGCTGGCTGAGCCCAGTTGCTTTCTGGACTCTAAGATCAGGATAGCAAAAGCCACCAGGCACGCGTGAGCAGGCTTCCTGAAGACAGGGTGAGGTAGAGCTGTTGGAGGGGAAGCTGCAGATTGAGAGTCTGGTTGGTTCTCACTGGAAATATCAAAATCATGCTGTGCATCTACATATTTGTAGTCTGAAACTAGCAGAGTCCAGGGAGCCAGGGATACAGATTTGGGTTTAGTGGTCAGAGTTGGCACTGGGTCTGTTCTGAGGTTCTACTGGCTGGCAAATGGTATTGATGTTTCTAAGAGACTTGAAAAGAAGGGGTGCAGCCACTGGTTCTCTTGGGGACTGTACAGGGTGTGTCCAGACCTGCTGCAGGCTGGCTCTCTGTGCCTTGCAGTCTTCAGAGACCTTCTTTGAACTTGTCAAACTAAAGCAACAGCAGCAATTTCTATAAATCGGTGAACCTATCCTAATTGTCCATGCCTTTTCTGAGGGTGCTAAGTGTTCCTCCACTTGATCCCTACCTGGTGTTCCCCAGTCCCACCAATATTGTGATCAGCTGGGGGGTGACTGTGTGGACCATCTGAATGGTCAGGGCCTGGATTCTGTGACCTCATCAGGGGCTGGAGAGAGAAAGCAGCCTTTTTGCACTCTGGCCGTTGGGGTCCCTGACTTGAACCCCAGCAGGCAAACACTGGAAATTTGAACTGGTCTCCAGGGCTAGGTCAGATGGCCACCTGAAGTCAAAGAGGTGTGCTCCTGACCCCTTTTTTCTGTGTCCCTGCGCTTGCTTGGATCCAGCGGTGATGTCCACAGGTGCTGCCCGCCCTCTGCCCGCGGGCTCTGTGATGTGGGTGCGGACAGAAGCCGCTTAGAGCGCTCCCTGTGCGCGGGACCTTAGCCTCGGCCCTCCTAACCTCTTTCCTTTCTCTCTCTCTTTCCCCTCTCTCCCTCCTCCCCCCTTGCCTCCGCCCTTCAGGTCCGATCCGTGCTGGGTGCAATGAAAGCTCCAAGCAGGCCTTACCATGGAAGGCTGTGACTCGCCCGTCGTCTCGGGGAAGGACAATGGGTGCGGTATCCCTCAGCACCGGCAATGGACTGAACTCAACAGCACCCACCTCCCCGACAAACCCAGTAGCATGGAGCAGCCCACAGGCGAGAGCCACGGGCCCCTGGACGGCCTGAGGGCCCCCTTCAATGAGCGCCTGTCGGAGGGCAGCGCCTCTGCCGAGCCCGCCAGCAAGGAGGTGAGCTGCAACGAGTGCGCCGCCTCCTTCGCCAGCCTGCAGACCTACATGGAGCACCACTGCTCCGGCGCGCGCCCGCCGCCGCCCCTGCGGGAGGAGAGCGCCAGCGACACCAGCGAGGAGGGCGAGGAGGAGAGCGACGTGGAGAACCTGGCCGGCGAGATCGTGTACCAGCCCGACGGCTCCGCGTACATCGTGGAGAGCCTGAGCCAGCTGACCCAGGGCGGGGGCGCGTGCGGCAGCGGGCCTGTCCCCTCGCTCTTCCTGAACTCTGTCCCCGGGGCGGGGGGCAAGCAAGGGGACCCCTCGTGTGCTGCACCCGTGTACCCGCAGATCATCAACACTTTCCACATAGCCTCATCCTTCGGGAAATGGTTTGAGGGCTCAGACCAGGCTTTCCCGAATACCTCAGCCCTGACGGGGCTCAGCCCTGTCCTGCACAGCTTCCGCGTTTTTGACGTGCGACACAAAAGCAACAAGGATTACCTGAACAGCGACGGTTCTGCCAAAAGCTCCTGCGTATCCAAAGATGTTCCCAACAATGTGGACCTGTCCAAATTCGATGGCTTTGTGCTCTATGGCAAGAGGAAGCCCATCCTGATGTGTTTCTTGTGCAAACTCTCCTTCGGGTATGTCCGATCGTTTGTGACCCACGCGGTACATGACCATCGAATGACCCTGAGTGAGGAGGAGCGGAAAATTCTTAGCAATAAGAACATCTCCGCTATCATCCAAGGGATCGGCAAAGACAAGGAACCCCTCGTAAGTTTTCTGGAACCAAAAAACAAAAACTTTCAACACCCTTTAGTTTCCACAGCTAACCTCATAGGCCCCGGACACAGTTTTTATGGTAAATTTAGTGGCATTCGAATGGAAGGGGAGGAGGCTCTCCCAGCTGGCTCTGCTGCTGGCCCTGAGCAGCCCCAGGCTGGTCTCTTGACCCCCAGCACCCTCTTGAACCTTGGCGGGCTCACCAGCTCAGTCCTGAAGACCCCCATTACCTCAGTCCCCCTGGGGCCTCTGGCTTCCAGTCCTACCAAATCCTCAGAGGGCAAGGACTCTGGGGCAGCTGAAGGAGAGAAGCAAGAAGTGGGCGATCAGGATTGCTTCTCTGAGAAAGCAGAGCCAGCCGAGGAGGAGGAGGCAGAGGAGGAAGAGGAGGAAGAAGAGGTGGAGGAGGAAGAGGAGGAGGAGGAGGAGGAAGAGGAAGAGGAGGAAGATGAGGGTTGCAAAGGACTCTTTCCAAGTGAGATGGACGATGAGCTGGAGGACAGGCCCCCCGAGGAGCCGGGAGCCTCGGCAGGTGGTAGCAGCAAAAAGGACCTTGCTCTCTCAAACCAAAGCATTTCTAACTCCCCCTTAATGCCTAATGTGCTCCAGACCCTGTCGAGGGGCACAGCTTCTACTAGTTCTAATTCCGCTTCTTCCTTTGTTGTCTTTGATGGTGCGAACAGGAGGAATCGTTTAAGCTTTAACAGTGAGGGCGTCAGGGCCAATGTGGCAGAGGGCGGCAGGAGGCTGGACTTCGCTGACGAAAGTGCCAATAAAGACAATGCCACAGCACCAGAACCAAATGAAAGCACAGAGGGCGACGATGGGGGCTTTGTCCCACATCACCAGCACGCTGGCTCCCTCTGTGAGCTGGGGGTTGGGGAGTGCCCCTCGGGGAGTGGCGTGGAGTGCCCCAAATGTGACACGGTCCTGGGCTCCTCCCGCTCACTGGGCGGCCACATGACCATGATGCATTCTCGTAACTCATGTAAGACACTCAAGTGCCCCAAGTGTAACTGGCACTATAAGTACCAGCAGACGCTGGAGGCACACATGAAGGAGAAGCACCCAGAGCCGGGGGGCTCCTGCGTCTACTGCAAAAGTGGGCAGCCCCATCCCCGGTTGGCACGAGGCGAGAGCTACACGTGTGGTTACAAGCCTTTCCGCTGCGAGGTGTGTAACTACTCCACAACGACCAAAGGCAACCTCAGTATTCACATGCAGTCCGACAAGCATCTCAACAACATGCAGAACCTGCAGAACGGAGGTGGGGAGCAGGTCTTCAGCCACACTGCCGGGGCGGCTGCTGCAGCGGCGGCTGCGGCTGCAGCTGCAGCCAATATCAGCAGCTCCTGTGGGGCCCCCTCGCCCACCAAACCAAAAACCAAACCCACCTGGCGGTGCGAGGTGTGCGACTACGAGACCAACGTGGCTCGAAACCTCCGCATTCACATGACCAGCGAGAAGCACATGCATAACATGATGCTGCTGCAGCAGAACATGACCCAGATCCAACACAACCGCCACCTGGGCCTCGGCAGCCTGCCCTCGCCCGCCGAGGCCGAGCTCTACCAGTACTACCTGGCCCAGAACATGAACCTGCCCAACCTGAAGATGGACAGCGCCGCCTCGGAGGCCCAGTTCATGATGAGTGGATTCCAGCTGGATCCCGCTGGGCCCATGGCCGCCATGACGCCTGCTCTAGGTGAGGCTGACCACGTGTTTGTTTGTTTTCGTGGTAGCGTTTCATGGGGGAGAGCGGTAGGCAAGGGAGTCCCATTGATTTTTCTCTTCCTGAGTTGCCTTGTGTCAAGTGGAGTGTCTTGCAAGCAGCTGTTCCTTCAGAACCCCACGAACTCTGTGTGTTCATATGGAAGATCTTGCCCATTCAACAGAGCTATGATTGTACTCTGGCTACATGGGGCCGGGATTAAAATTTAAGTGTTTCCTCTAGTTTTTGGCTTATGGTCAACCTTCCTTTCTATTCCCCATTCTCTCCTTTCTCTCTTTCTCAATTTGAAAAATCACCATAATCACTCAAAACTTTTGGGTTCCATTAAATATTTATTGAAGCTTACAGGAAACTGTAGCTGGGACAATCATCTCAATGAGAGGAATAGGGACAATTATCTCAATAATTTAAATCGAGACAATCATCTCAGTAAGAGGAATTTGAAACCGTAGTAGCATACCTCATTCAAATAACCAAAGGCTGGTTTTGTGCTGAACTGAGAACCAGAGAGACTTCTCAAAGTTCTTGTATTTATGAGGATCTCGATGAAAGAAACATGTTCTTCTTTATTATTTTGGATGACGGTGATTAGTACAGTTGGGAATTAATTGGGAATTAAACTGCCCTGGGGATATCCTAATGAGTGGTGTGATAGATGAAAAATGAATGTATTGTGAAGTTGAAGTTGTCTGTCAAAGCTAAGTTTAAATAGCAGTTGGGTGATGGTTAGTGGAGCTGTTTATTGCCGTGACATGCTTTAGAGGAGTGGGCCATGTCTAGTCACCAGTGTCAGCTGCTACTGTGACAAACGCAAGAGGTGATCAGCTCTGAAATCTTCAGTCCACAGTCAGTTGGCTTCATTGTTTTTGGGCCTGTGGCGAGGCAGTGCATAGTGGTGGGAGTGTGAGACAGAGGAAGCTGCTCATCTCATGGTGACCAGGAAGTGAGAGGAAGAGAAAGCCCAGGGTCCCAATATCCCTTTCATGTGCACATCCCCATATGTCCAGTAGATTTCTAACTAGGCCTCACCTCTTAAAGCTTTTACCACCTAGTAGTGCCACAGGCTGGGGACCGAGTCTTTAACACATGGGCCTTTGGGGGAAAAAACATAGCATTGTCTTTTTTTTTTGAAAGGTAACTTTTATTTTATTTATTTATTTTTTATTAGTTGAATATGGAGTTACAATTGAGGGTGAATCATTATCAAACAATCAAGAACAAATGTATATTTACATAGTTAGCCAAGGCTGATGCCATGTCATGGATGCCCCCCTTGGGTTCCCCATGGTTCTGTGTTTCCCCCAAAAGAACCCCTGTGTTAAATGGACATCTTGTAGAAGTCAGAGATCTTCTTCTGAGATGATTCACCCATATTCCCTCCCTCCAGTCTCCTAGATATCCTTCCTAATCTCTTCTGCCCCCCCTCCCTACACCTCCAGGTATCCTAGGCAATGATCCCCCTGTTTGTGTAAAAATTCATACATTTTGAGGTCATTATTTGCTTAGCCATCTAACACAGTTTCCAGATGTATTCTAGCTTCCACAAATGAGAGAAAATATTCGGCCCTTGAGTCTCTGAGATTGGGATACTTCACTTAGCATAATTTTTTCCATCTCTATCCATTTAGTTTCAAAATACATAATATGGTCTTCTCTAATGGCCAAGTAGTATTTCATTGTATAATGTACCAAAGTTTTTGTATCCACTCGTCAAGTGAGGGGCATCTGGGTAGGTTCCATAGTCTAGCTGAAATGGAGCTAGACTAAATTGAGCTGCATAGTATTAAGTCTTAACAATTGGCTTAAAATACCTAAAATAGGGCCCAGGATATATAGGTTTTGGATGCTGAGAACGGTGGTTCTGTAGGTAGAAAGAGTCATGACCACTTTTGTGAAAGCCACTTTAGCAAGAGAATTTACAAATGGGTTTTGGGAAGGTCGGCCTGGTAGTTGAACCACTCTTGCCCCCACCTCTGGTGCATTGGATGGGGGCTCTGCCTACTCTCCATTCCCTGACTGCTAGCTAACTCTCTTGGGGTCAGTGGCAGTGGCCTGAGTCGAGCAGTATTCCACTGTTGACGTGGGAATAAGTTGTTCTTCGCAATGAAGTGGGAGCAAGTGCTTCATTCTCAGATGGTTTAGGTGAATGCCAGGGGCCAGACCTCACCAGCTTGCAGTTCTGTGGGTGACGTTTTAGTGCTTTTTCCCCCCGATGAGTTATCTTTCAAAGCATTCTGTTTGCTTTTCTGCTGTATATCTCATTTCAAATTTGTGATATTTTAATCTTGTTTTCCATTTTGAAGCATTGACCCATTGAAGCTTCATCGTCAAACATCTTGAAGATGTCTTACCTCCATGGTTCATCATGGAGGCGAGGGATCTGTCACCCTGCTTGTCCCCATGCACACTGGGGGATGGGCTTCAGTGCTTTTAAGGCTTTTTTCAAAGCTGTTCAGAATTGAAGTTTTCTAGTCAAGCAGTTTAAAATCTTGAGAGGCAAATCTTTGGAGTAAACCAGACATCGTGGGGGTGGAACTGAAACAGAAAATGGAGGACCTGACATTGGGTCAAAGCGAGGTCTTTCATTCCTGTTAAAATGGGCAACGATGGCTTGAATTGAGGAGGGAGAGAGAGTTTTGCTTTGCTACTGAGGACCCATGAGTCTGCAGCAGGCCGTCATGCACAGTCCTGGGTGTTGTGATAGGTACAAAAGACCCAGAGGGATGAGTCCTGGTGTTCGAGACATACACAGGAGAGCTGCACTTGACTTCCCAAAGAGAACAGAGCTCTTCCCTCCAGGGGTCTTATCCGGCTTGGTCAATAAGCGCCCTTGAGTTTCCAGTTTACCATGTCAGATGAGGTGAGTCTTTAGACTCACCTTTCTTGGGCCTCGAGGTCTGTTGATATGATGACAGTCTCAAATGCTTTATGCTGGAAGCTTGAGTGGGTGTGGGGATGACAGGAAGCGTCCAAAGGGCTTATCATTGAGGTTGGGTAACCTCTGTAGGAGAAACCAACATATGCAAATGAAAAAAGCCGTTAATTTTCAGTTCCATCTGCAGCTCTACTGATTTTTTTTCACTTAGGCCATTTATAAAATAGCCATAGGTGTTACTAGAGATCACTGGGTTTTGCAGAGGGCATAAAGAGGGTTTTCGTAAAATACACTCCTGCTTACAGTTACTGTTCTCATGGTCCCTTCCTTTCTGGCACCTCTTGTTCTGGTCTGGTCCGGCTGCTCTTTGTACGTAGGATATTAGACTCAAGACCATCCCTTTAGACTTGAACTTTAGCACAGCACCGAGGAAGGGGTCGCATTTGGGGTATCAGGTGTTTCCCGAGTAGCCAGGCAGCCAGGGAACGTCAGCATGGCGCTCCTGCTTCTGCCTTCCATCTAGATGTGTCATTTAATCTGTGTGCTTCTTTCAGGAAGTTTTTCTGGCAACATGCCAGGGTGTAGATTCCCAGCGCTAAGGTTGGTTGCAAGTAGGGAGATGGGGGCTTACTCCTTTCCAAGGCCCCTTTCCAACGGGGCTCAAGAGGAACGACCTGGTAAGTTCCTACTTGGGAAGGGCTCTCCTCCAGACTGCCTGTGCATTGGGTGAGGCTCCTCCCCCTCATGGGGGCTGGTTCAGTTCCTTCCTGCCTGTGGGTCTGTAGGTTTCCAAGGCCTTGGAGCTTCTCTGCGGCCTATGTGAGTTTGGGCTTGCCTGTCATCTTGCTTCCCGTGGCGCTCCCTGCTCTGTGATTTGCATTTCTTCTAAAGAGCCTGGAATGGGAACAGGGCCTTCTTTTTTCTGCGTTTTCTAAGGACTTCCAATTTTCACTCAGGCATCCAGCAAGTGACAGCTGAATTTCTCTTTAGAGCAATATTGATGCACTGAGGTTAAATTTAAAAAGTGGGAAAGATTTGATGCTTCAGGTGGTTGGCATCAGAAACAAATATATGTTCACTCCTTGTCTTACCCTCCAGGCGGTTTCTGCTTTAGCTAAACGCCGCGCATGTTTTGTGGATGTTCTTGGCCTTCATGCCCATTAAGGGATGGAGTGGGGTTTTTTTTTTTTTCCTTTTCTCTCCTGCCCCACAAAGAACATCATAGTTATGGCCCCTCTCACCAGGGGAGACAGCAACAGAGACAGCAAGCAGAGAGCTTCCTAAGCCTTCTGGAATGCATGTGAGAAGATTGCTGAGGCTCCCTCGACTCTTCACAGACTTCAGATGCAGTGGGTCTTGCTCAGTGGGACCTGCGCTGCTCATCTTCTCACTTGAGGTGCCCCGAGCAGTGTAAATAAGAAAAGCGTTTTCAAAACAGAACATCTTTTATTTGGTGAACCACTAACTTGGATCCTAATCAGTCATAAAATAAATAAATAAATACCCTCGTTCAACTACGTGTAAAAGGTCAAGTTTAAATATCAGTTGGAGGTTGGAGGGCAGACCTCATAGCTCGAGTGTGCATGGTTTAGGGAAGAGGCAGAAAATAGAAGCCCACGCTCAGCTCTTTGTGTGACTGTGTGCGTCTAGGCAGGAGAGGGAAGACTGTTCCTTCCAGGGTTTTCTCTGATGTAAATAAGAGCTTGCTGTAATAATTCACTGGCAGCAAAAGTGAGCTGTCCCCAATGTATGTAGGGCAGTGATGGACTGAGAAGGGACCTGGGTGGAGAGGGAGGAGGAGGTCTTTCCTAGATCCTTGCTAGAAACTGGGAGCTGACCCTGCAGTTTCACTGCCCTTTTCAGTCCACTTCCTGAACATGTATCATTTCAGCTCTTTTTGACCCTTGATGCACAGCACACAGTTCAGGGGGCTAGGCACTTGGTAGAGGGTCAACGAGGGTAAGGCTCTGGTGAGGCTACCCCTGGAAGGGATACCAGCCATGATGTGGCTCCGTATGTGGTTAGCCATGACTGATAAAGACAATGTGATGTGGCCTGGAGTCCATCTGCATTTTCCATGGTGTAGAAGCTCCCGAGAAGGAGGTTGTCCTGGTGCTGAGGTTGGAGAGGGGCCTTCAACCCTCTGACTGACAGGTAGGATACCTACTGGAGGGGCATGGTGAGGAAGAGAGATTATTCCTTAAATCTTTGTTTTAGAGCTTTTTAGCTCCAATACAGTGACCACATTTACATTCATTACAATTAGGGATTCATTTCCTCAGTTACACTAGCCACATTTCAAATGTCCCTTAGCCACACATAGCTGGTGGCTACTCTGTGGTACATCATACCTACGAAACTGTCCCTTGACTACAGAAAGTTATATTAGAGTTGCTTTAGATAAATCCTGGGCCCTGTGTCATGGGTCATGGCTGTACCTCTTTCCAGTTCTGGGGAGTCTTCTGTTATACCCTGCGAATGAAACTGATGTGTAACTTCTTGGATCCTGAGAGAGGGGATGCATTGGGATAATTCAAGAAGTGATGGTCCCTAACTTCTCCTAGGTGCTCTTTCCCTAAAGAATGAAAAAATGAAGCCCTCCGGACACCTCACAGTGTCTTCAGGAGAGATCCAAATGCGGCAGATGGGCTTTGTTTTCCAGCTGGTAGCACCATGCAAGGCTTGCAATGTGACCTTGTTCTCCTTGGACCCAAATCGAGGGTGACAGAGGGCTGGGTGGTACCTCGGCCATGAGCCCAGCCTCTGACTCTCTTCCTCTGTCCTTCCCCACAGTGGGCGGTGAGATCCCCCTAGACATGCGGCTCGGGGGCGGGCAGCTCGTGTCGGAGGAGCTGATGAACCTGGGCGAGAGCTTTATCCAGACCAACGACCCGTCGTTGAAGCTCTTCCAGTGTGCCGTCTGCAACAAGTTCACGACAGACAACCTGGACATGCTGGGACTGCACATGAACGTGGAGCGCAGCCTCTCAGAGGACGAGTGGAAGGCCGTGATGGGGGACTCATACCAGTGCAAGCTGTGCCGCTACAACACCCAGCTCAAGGCCAACTTCCAGCTGCACTGCAAGACGGACAAGCACGTGCAGAAGTACCAGCTGGTGGCCCACATCAAGGAGGGTGGCAAGGCCAACGAGTGGAGGCTCAAGTGCGTGGCCATCGGCAACCCGGTGCACCTCAAGTGCAATGCCTGCGACTACTACACCAACAGCCTGGAGAAACTGCGGCTGCACACAGTCAATTCCAGGCATGAGGCCAGCCTGAAGCTGTACAAGGTAAGGCTGGCTCCTTGGGGCCTGGGGGCTGCCACTGCGTGGACTGTGGGGTACCTAGGAGATGCAGAAGGGCCAGGGAGGGCACCAACAGTGTCCCTCAGGGCCCAGCTGGCTGCTGCATGGCACCCTGGCCCTGGAAGGGTGGGGTTGGCATCCACTTCCAGATGAAGCAGAGATGTGATGTTAGCTTCACCTGTCCTGGGTGCCCCATTTCAGGGGGCAGGATTAGTTTACAGCAGCCCCGTACTGTCCTGTGGTTCCCCTCTCTCTGACTTGACTTTCTTGGCACTTGTCTTTATCAACAGCTTCTGTGATTCCGTCTCCAGGTTTCTTGTTCTCCTTTTCCACCCTTTATCATTACTCGTATCACTTTCTTCTCTCCTGGATGCCTCTTGGGTGGGTCATTCATTCTATGCATCCAGCCAACAGGTAGACATTGAGCATCTTCTGTACAGCAGATGCCATTCTGGGCGTGTTCCACGTGAGCCCATAAAATAGACACAAACACAATCCCTGCCATCACAAAGCTTCCATTCTTTTTTTTTTTTTTTAAAGAGAGAAGGACAGTGAGAGAGAGACAGAGAGAATCAATTTTTATTCAGTTTTTCACATGGCTTAAGTTGCTTTGACACTTAGATGCGTACGTGGGTTGGTGGGGTTTGAACCCGTGTACTTGTGCATGCCGGGCAAGCACCGTAACCACCGAGCCACCGCTCCAGCCCGCTTCCATTCTTTTTGATAATCACAAGGAGCACTTCATATCGTAGGCTGGAAGGCGGTAAATGCCATGGGGAAAGCAGGGTCCAGTAAGGGGGCCCTTCCCTCCTTATTTTTTCCCTGCTTCCTATGTCTTATGTCCCCTTTCTGTTTCTTCTCCTAATCACTGGCTTTTCCTAGGCGTATCCTGTTCTGCTTCTCCCTCCGTCTGCTGTGGCCTTCCCTCTTTCCTTTCTACTCCTCCTTTCTTACCCCTCTCCCCAATCCTTCTCTGGACTCTGTAGGCGGTAACCGAGGAGGAGGGGCTCTGGATACTGTAAATAGTCCTTTCTCTTGCACGGCAGGATTGCTCCAGACGTTTCTATTGATTTTCACTGGACTTAAAACCTCACCTTTTTCTCTAATCATCCCATAATGGCTTTAGTATGAACAATCAGGTACAGATGGCCATAAATCTCCCCAGCCTCGTTCCACATCCCTCCCACTCCCTCACGCTCTCTTTCCATTTTCCTCACTGTGATTATCAGTCTGTTCTCTTTCCTTTCTCACTGTGGCTCATGTCTTCGGGCCAGGGGGGGTCCCATTTCTGCTGGCCCTGCACTCATGTAGCCCTTCTTTAACTACTGTCATTTTAAATGGAGACTCTGTAAGGAAGGCTCTCATCCTTGTCCACATTGGTCCCTGCCAGGTTGGTGACTAATTCATCTTTTCCTTGGGGTGGTGGGAGCCCTATATACCATGGAGGAGAAACCATGGTGTGGTTTTAGAGGAGGAAAAAAAAGCAAGAGTGGAAAGTACAGATAGAGTGTCCTGGAATCATCTGCCAACTCTAGCTGTCACTTGCTGGGGAAGGTCTGAGCAGCACGCAGCCAACTCCCGTAACTTAACTGAGCAAGAACCTCGTTGGACTGGCTTAGTTTTGTGCCACAACGTTGAAAGAAAAGACTCTCTGCAGTCAGTTGAAATTGGAGGTCCCACAGGCCACAGGGGTGGTGCTGACATGGTCAGGAAAAGCCGATGGAAAAACCAGTAGAAAAAAGGAATTTCCAAAGGACCCGACCGTGTAAAATTTGTACAAAGGGCTCGGTGTGGCCATTGAAGGTTGTCTGCAACTTTGATGAAGGGTCATTTAGAGGTGGCACGAAGCTGGCCTCTCCTATCCGAGAAAAAAGCTTGCCGTTTAGATTATAAAATGTGCATGGTGTGACTGACTCTCCACACCGTGTCCTCCGCATTGCCAGAGGCCTGGCTAAGGGTCTTCCCTGCACTTGGCTTGGCTTTTCTTTTTGGTACTGGTGATTTAACCCAGGTGTGCTTAATCACTGAGCCACATCTCCAGCCTTTTTATTTTTATTTTTTTATTTTGAGACTGGGGTCTTGCTAAGTTGCTTAGGGCCTCACTAGATTGTTGAGACTGGCCTTGAACTTGTAAGATCCTCCTCCCTCAGCCTCCTGAGCCGTGACAGGCAAGTACCACTGTACCCTGCTAGCTTTGCTTTTGAAGGGCACAGAACCTGGAGGACTTGTTAAGAACATCCCATTTTGGCCCCCAAACCATGTTCATGGATCACACCTGGAGAGTCAGGGTGAGGCGTTTTCTGGGGGGGGTGGATGCAAAGTAGTTGGTGATTTTCTGCCTCCTGGTTCAGGCTGCTTATCCTCCTAGGCCTTATTAGTTTTTGTCTTGTTTTTAAGGTTGAGGAACGACAGTCTTGCTTAAGAAATGGGTAGAATAGTCTTCAGTGTTGGCATACAGTGCAGAGAATGGGAACCAGCATTCAAAGGAGGGGATGCCAAAATAATGCTTTCAGTTGGCATGTCTCTGGGGTGACCAGCCCTTGAGGTTCAGGGTAGCAGTCCCTGCACCAGGGGCCTAGTAAGGTCGTTAGCGTGGTCCTGTTAGTCACTGGGTAATGAATGTCCCTCTGCTAGCTGAGGCACTGCTGGGGGTGGGCAAGCTCTCCCACTCATTTCCTGGATGACACAGACAGGATTATCATTCCAATGCTTGCCCTGAGCCCTTTTATCCCTCAGTGTGACTAAGATAAACTTCTCCTGCCACAGAGGGGGCTCCTCCTCCCTGGGTTTCGTCAGAGTACAAATTCGGGATAGGGTTTGGGGTGGTTCGAGAGTCCCTTGTTCTCCAGGCCCTGGTGTGGCCTGTAGTAAATGGAGATTGATTGCATGTTATTTTTCCTCCTGCTAATGTAATCCATTAGCCCGGCACATGCATAATCAGTTTAGAGCCCAGTTAACTGGATGTAATCGAGTTCTTTACTGTCTGCTAGAGAAACCGCTCCAGATGCACTGACCCTGGGAGGGCACTGGGCTTCTCGCTCACAGCCCGCCTTACTCGGCCCTGCAGGACCTCCCACCCTACCCTGTCCGGTTCCCTGGCAAATTGTTCATGATTGGCCTGGGAGGCCCTCGAAGTTGCTTTCTGCTGCACCCACCCAAGTGGCTGAGATGTGATGGCTTTGGCCCCCCAGCGGCTCCCCACGCTGCCCTTTGCAGCAGAAGCTTTTATCCCCTTCCTCTTCCTTCTGTTGGAGGAGACAGAGCCAACACCTCAGGAGATCCAAGCAGTGACCTGGCTTTCTGATTTGCCATTTGACCTCATGCCCGTGCAGGGTCGTTGCCCTTGATGTCATAAATGCTGGTACTGGTGGAACATCCCAGATCTAGAAATCCAAAATCTGAAGTATTCCAAAATCTGAGACTTTTTGAGCACCAACATGATGCCACAGGTGGAAAATTCCATCCCTGTCTTCATGTGATGTGTCATTGTGAAAACACAGGTGCGTTAAAGATGCTGTATGAAATTCCTTTCAGTCTGTACGTGGAAGGTGTGTATGAAACAAATGAATTTTGATTTTACATCTGGGCTCCATCCCTAAAACTTAATGCAAATATTATGCATATATCCCCAAATTATTATGTATATGCAGATATTCCAAAATCAGAATCTAAAATCCATAAACACTTGTAGGTCCCAAGCATTTGAATCCTAATGCTGCTATATTACCACTGAACTTTCTGAAAGCATGGGGTGATTTCTAATCTAGCCATAAGAAAGGGTTGGGTTACTCCAAGAAAGCCTGGTGATGCTGTCCCTGTTGCCTGGAATTGTCTAGTTTTGATTATTTGTAATGCCAGTGTTTAAAATGAGATTAGTATTCAATGTGTTCTTCCTTTCTACCTCCTGGAAGTAGAGAGGAGGAAGGCTGGAGAGCCTAAGTCATCAGATGGAACCTCTGTCTCTTTCCTCTGGACCCCCAGGGGACTTCTGCAAAGTGCTCCGGATGGAATTCCTTGGGCGTTTTTTGTTGTTGTTGTTGTTATTTTTTTTTGGTCTTAAAAAGTGGCTGGCACTCGTCCAGCCCCTCATGGTCGTATCCGTATCCTCACACTTGCCATGGTAGGGGCCCTCTGCCAGAGTCTCTAGCAGAGCTTGGAGGTTGGGCTCTTGGTCCCTGTGCTTAGTGACTCAGCCGAATGGAAGCATGTTGTGGAAAAGGCACTTGTCTCTTCACCCAGGCTGCGCTCCAAGACCTCAACTCCACATTTTTCTGCTTTTACATGTAAACATATCACTCTCCACTCCTGCAGAGATTGGGGTGCTCTTGTTCATCTTAATTAGGACAGCAGCTTGCCGGCAAGGACCTGTGGGTGTGGGCCAGCTCTTCCATGAGTATTTTGCCTTCTGTTCTACATAGCATTGATGGTGAACTCTGGAATTTATGGTCTTTTCTTGGGGGAGGAGGGATGCAGAAAGGCAGGTGGCAGTCCATGCACACCTGCCAGCTATCAGAACCTAGTTTTCCCTTTGAAGTCTTTCTACACCTGAGAGTCATTGGAGTGGAAATCCATCAACTTTAGCAGGTACATTAAGACCCCACCAGAATCCATTACTCAAACAGCTCCCAGCTGAGGTGCTTTGGCTTGGGCCAAGACCCAAGGTTTCATGCCAATCTTAAATTATATCCAGAGAGGCTTATCTACCATGGCTTTGTGTCTCGGAGGCATTCCTTGGGCTGGGAAGGCAGTTGGGGGATGAGAAGCCAGTGGCTAAGCCACCTTCACTTGGCGGGAAGTAGGCTGTAGAGTTAAGGTGTGGATGTGTTCACACGCATGCACACGCACATAGCTGTGGTGGGCTTCTCCTTTTCCTGTGCCCTGAGGAGTCTTCTCACTTCCTGCACCAATGTGTGAGAAACTCAATGGGGCTCGCTCTCCTGGGAGGGCCATTTGACTGTTGGATGATGGGAAGAAAATCAAGCTGATTTGGTTTGAAATCTCCCTTCTCCATCCCCTCCGCAGTGCATGGGGTGGGGTCTTAAGGAGACAGCTGCACCCTTGACGCCACAGACACAACTGCACACTTCGCCTTGCTCAGACAGCACAGAGTAAATCCTCCGGGGAGCGCTGCCCACATGGCTGTACATTGCAGGCGCTGGTGCAGGTGCCATCTGGTTTCCATTGTAGCCAGTTTCCTCCAGCCTTGTGTTCTCCAGGTAGACCTGTCTTAGGTGCCTACCTTCGCCTGCTCCCCTCTACTGCCTGGGTGCCTTCGACTAAACTCTTGGAGAGGAGTGCTTTCCTGAAGGTGATTTAGAAGGTGTGAAAGGCTAGATGTTTGGGTAAATTCTAGCACATGTAGGCTTGCTGAGCAGCTCTGGTTCTAAATTGATTTCCCTTCCTTGATGGCTGAGGCTGGAGGGAGGTGGGCTTCATGCCTGGGCTGGGACACTACCCCTAGGCCTTGTGGGCCTGTGCTGGACAGCCCAGGCTGGCTGTGGCCGTTCTTCCGGCCCAGTCCACTTCAGGGGTGCTATAGGAAGGTTGCAAGATCAGACTTGTTTGGGGGTGGGCTCAGACTGGGACCAGGTCACTCTGTCACTGCTGTAGGAGCATCTGGTCAACAAATGGCCAATAGGGTACAGTGGAAGGTTGGTGGGAGGTGTTCCTCCCTCCTCATCTGAATCCCCCGACAAGCCTTGCTTCATGTATTTGCCTGATGGCTTCGGGCTCCTGCTTTGTCCTGATCCTCTGGTTGTAGCATTGTCCACGTCACGATGGTCACGATGTGTTACCTATTAGCAGCACGCTGTATACTCCACATAATGGAACTGAAATTCTATTAGATGTGTCTTTTTTTTTTAAGTCCAGTGCTTAATACACTTCACTTGTTGAAAAACCAGTTTGACAACCGTTAACCTAGGACTTTTTTTCTAAATGCAAAGCATGTTTGTTTTTGCTCTCTTCCTCCTCTCTCCCCAGCCCTTTTCATGGGTAGGAAGGAAGGTATCAGACCCTGTTAGGGTATTGCTGTGTTCAACCAAGAGAAGCAGGGGCTCAGGTGAGGAACTGGGTTGTTTTATGGCATCTTAAAACCCCTTCTGTCCCATCATTCCAGATGTGGAACAGCTATAAAAACTTAAATTGAGCAACAAATACACCACTCATGTTAACTTCAAAGTAATCGTGACGCTTGCAGAATCGAAATCTTGGCATTTTAACGGGGACTGTGGATCTCACCATTTGTCCTGTAAAGGGTCTGGAGCAGATCCTGAAGGTCATGGGCGTTCTCTCTTCTGCAGTTTGTATTCAGAAGGTGCTCAGCACTGTCTGCAGTGCTGTGTGAATTGTTTTCAGGTGCTGCCTAGAAGAGGTCTAGTTTCAGAAACTCTGATCACTATTGCTTTGTCAGAACAGTTGGAAGCTCCCTATATCTTCATAGGTAAAAACCCTAAACTCCTTGTGAGAGAAAAATCTCCAACTTTCAGCCTCCCTGCCCGCTCCCATCTACAGGATTTCTGTGCACTGGTGGCATCTGCCTTCTTGGGTGGTCCGTAACCCTTAAACATTTTTGCTGCAAACGTCCATTGCTCCCTACTCCAAAATCTTGCTGTGTGGTGTGGCACTTGCTATGGGCGAACCCAGGCCTGCAGGAAAACCTGCTTGGCAGGTGCCACAGAATGGGGCAAAGGCATGAACTCAATTTTGAATCCTTTGAATTTGCTGAAGACTTGGACTCAAAGGGCAAATTTGAATATATAGTTCCAACAGGTGTTTCTGGTGTTTTGTTTTGAAAGGGAAATTGTAAGGGAACAATTAGGCATTGTCAGGAACGTTGTCAGGAAAAGCCAAGAGTTTTTAAATAATTACATAATACACCTGAACCATATTCTTTATTCTGTTTTAAACATAACTCGAAACTATAAATACTATTTAAGTGTAGGTTGGGAAAGGCTGTTCCTAGAGAACCATTTTGGTGGTACTGTGTAATTCTATACTGAAACAAAATTAGATTTCTAACTTTTTTTTTTAAGCAACCAGGCAGGATGTTAGATAGATGAAAGTTTAAACATTTAAATGATAGGAATTCAGTCCCTGCTGGGCGTGGTGGTGTACGCCTGCAATCCTGATGATTCGGGAGGCTGAGGCAGGAGGATGGCAAGTTTGAGGCCAGCCTAGACAATTTAATAGGACCCTGTCTCAAGATAAAAAGGGCTGGGGCTGGAGTGGTGACTCAGGGGTTACAGCACTTGCCTGGCATGCAGGAGGACGCAGGTTTGAGCCCCAGCACCACGTACACAGCAGAGTGTCAGAGCAATGAAAGCCACATGAAAAAATAAATAAATAAAATTGATTCTTTCTCTCTTTCACTGTCCTTCTCTCTCTTTAAAAAAAAAAAGGATAAAAAGGGGTGGGGATGTAGCTTAGTGGTAGAGCACCCCTGGGTTCAATCCCCAGTACCAAAAAGAAAAAGGAAAGTTTGTTCCTCATAGAAATGGAGATCATTGAAACCAGCAACATTACAGTAGTGACCCTTGAGTGCCCACAGCGTCAGGATATAGCGGCCAAATGTAGCAAAACCATGGGACTCCCAGTTCAATGCAAATTCCAGGCGAAGGACTCATTTTTTAGTGTGTGTCTCATAAAACACACTGGTGCGTACTTATCGGAAATTCACAGTTCCCTGGGCATCCTGTATTTTTATTTGGCAAATCTATTTCAGGATAGTGAAGAAATTCTTTCATGGTGACCTGCTAGCAGCCTCTACAGGAGCCTCAAGAAAAATCAGTGTCTTTCTTGTTTATAACTCCACCCCCTCCAGTGATTCTCAACAAAAGAAGAAAATTATAAATGCTGCTAATGCTGATTTCCAATTTTTGTTGTGTCAGATTTTCACATTTTATACATTGAATAAAATGCTTTTTCCTTTAATGAAATCTGAAAATTTATTCAGAGCTATTTGTTCAATTTTACCCTTTCCAATATTTTTTTCCCATTATTTCCTTTTTATTGGAATGTGTTTCCATCACTCATAGAGGCGTGGTCAAGATGTCCCAGTTCAATCTGTAGCAGCTTTTCCAGCTGCTTAACCGCCCTCGCTCACACCTGGCCTTCTGGGGCTTCCTCCTCCACTTATCTAGATGTAGGAATTCACCATGCTTAGCCTTGGTTCTTGTCTGTGGAGGACCCAGCACCTGTGCTAGAGAAGTCACTAAGAGGAGATGCAGAGAGTAGGCTTGAAGTGGGACTAATGGTCAGGAATGATTAGGGACCTTCTCCAGGGCCTGTGTCCTAGTCCTGCGCAAGGCAAACTTCTTAGAAGGTTAGAAATGTTTATCTACGGATAGTGTTTGATTTGTAACTGCTAATGAGCAGGGCAGGTTCCCAGACTCGGGACGAAGCCTCCAAAGCACATCTGGTCTCTTCAGTCAACATTTGTACCAGCGTTTCTTTGCCAGGACAGCGTGTGCGCTGGAGCTGTGGAAGCCACGCAAGTTGCTTGCTGTGCCTTTCACATCTGTCTGCTGTCTCTGGCAGCTGGCTTCCCCAGGGGGATCATTGGCCCTCTGTAACCACTTCCGAGCTGACCTCTGTGGTCTCCCCTGGGTGACACCTGTCATATCAGGCAGTGCTTGCCTTCCTGTCCCTTAGCCTGTGCACAGAGACTGCCGGCTCTGTGATAGAAAGTTCCCTGCACCTGCTGCCCAGCTCTGCCCTCCTCCTCCTGCTGCTGCCCCCAGCCTCTGGGTCCCAACTGGACTGGACCTGGGGTTTCCCTCAGTGTTCCCCAGGGGGTTCTCTGGGAGACGTATGAGAAGGGAATTTCTGCCCTGGGTCGACACCACTCACAGGGTTTTCTGCTGAACCCTGGAGCAGGATTTTGTGCGGTTCTGCAGCCTGGTACTTTAAACCCTATGGGTTTGGGGGGGCTCTTTGTTAGCAGCATGTACCTGGAGTATGTTTTGCCTCTAGTGTCCATGGCATGTGCTGTGGGTCCCCAGGCCCTGCCTGCTCCCTGCTCCCCGTCCTTGCTTGTCCATCTGAAGTGTGCCCCTAGACCACCAGGTTTCTCTCAAAGCTGGAGGAAGCAAGTCTTTCCTTCTGCTGTATCTTTACTTCCCCTAAACTGTCTCCTGCCAAAGATCTGGAAAGATTGCGCAACCAGCCTCATTGTGGGGAGGCCTGTGGAGAAGGAGTACGCATGGCCTGGCTGCAAGGTTGTTCAGGTGGGCCTGTCGCCCTCAGTTGTCAGGGAGCACAGGGCTCTCTGGCTGTGGTCCGCCGCAGCGGCACAGGACCAGATGTTACTCGTGCCACTTCCTGCTTACCTCGGTGGACGCATCTTCAGGGCCTTTGGTACAGTAGGAAGGATAGTGTCAGGGCTTGCTGCTTGTCCCCAGGCCCTGTTGGCCCCTCTGATGGACAGGGGATCTGGGAGCCTACGTCACTGTGACCGCCCTGTGGGTAGATTCCAGTGCTCCTGAAGTTCTGAAAGAGCTCTGCTTTTTTTTACACTGTCCCAGTGGAAAGACCCTGCCTAGTTTTGGAACATTCCCGCTGATTCTAAGGGGCTTATTTGAATGGAAAGTTTTGCCTTCCAGACCCTTCGTGACCGTGATGGGTGAACGTGATGGGTTCCCTCCATTGAGGGTGCACTGTGCCTTGTGCGTGGGGGCCTCCCCAAAGGCTCACCCAGCCAACCGTCGTCCTCCGAGACGGTTTGAGTGTCACTTTCCCCGGATATTTTCCCGCTACCACCATCTCCCTTCTTTTCCAGAATACAGAGAGCTTGGGGCGCATTCCTCGACTCTTCTGCCTGGCCAGGCCAAGTAGCACGGGTCCTGGGACTGCAATTTCCTCACTGTCCTAGACATTAGTCAGCGTGGGGCTCTGGAGCCAGCTGGGTGTAGGAAGCACTGTGGGAGTGGCTTGGCGGGACACCCTATTTTCGTGTGTTTGTTCACTTTCTGCTTCTCAGATTAGGCTCTGGCCGTTTTTATGATTATATTTTTGCCCAGACTTAGTTCCCATTTGTGATGGTTGCAGCCATCCGCATAGGAAAGCCAAAGGTTCCTCCAGGGACTGGAGTGCTGACCTCCGTCCAGGCTCCTTGTGTCCTTCTTGGAACCAGTCCCTGCACACTCTCCTTGCTCCTGCTGCTGTAGCTCAGGGCTCTGAGCCCTCGGAGCCTTGGCTCAGGCACCTGCAGGTTTGCACAGAGGCAGGAGTCCGTGAGACCCTCCTCTGCCGAGGTCGTTTCCTCTTGACGTTCCTGCTCCCACAGCACCCTGAAAGTTTTCTGGACACCCCCTCCCTCCTTACTGCCTCCTGCGCACACAGTCAGACACTCTTCCTCTGCTTTCTGTTCCTCTCCGAGTGTGGCATTTGGAATCAAATCTCACCTGGGGAGGTTTCAGACAGCAGCAACAAAGCCCAAGTCCACCGAGGGGAGACTAATTACACAGCTAATTAATCCAACAGATGTCATTTTCAGTGCTCATTTCTTTGTGATTTGGTTGCACGTGTCCCACGCTGCTGAGATAGGCCTTGGGCCCTGGTGAAAATGTCTTTTGATCAGACTTGAAGGAAGATTGCATTTCCTGCCTGCTCTCCAGGCTCCAGGGACCCATCCCTGGCTTTCCTGGGAGCGCTCTCCAGCACCCACTGCCAGTTCCTCTGCCCTGATGGCAGTTACTATGTGAGGCTGGCTTCTGCCTCGGTGCTTAGGGTGCTTCCTGCTTAGGGTGCTTCCTGCTTAGGGTGCTTCCTGCTTAGGGTGCTTCCTCCAGAACCAGTCTGGAGCCGGTTCAGGTTGTGGCTGCTTCCAGCACCGGGGGTTTCTCTGAAGAATGCAGCACAGTGGACACTGGGGAGGGGGGTGTTTCCCCTTGCCTGTATTTTCAAGGAGAGTAGTCAGGGAGTGTGTAAAAATTGCCCATTGATCTCAGCTGGTTAAGATGAATAGGACATCAGCAATTTGTTAGTGACACCGAGTACCTCATCCCAGGACAGAAAGGCTTTCAGAGGTAGAGGAGACCTCCGTGCTCAGTGGTGGGAGTGGAACAGAAAGCAAAGGTGGGGCCGTCCCTCGTGGGTGGCCTTGGGCAGCTGATGTGGGCCTATCTGCGGACCTGAAGTGGGCAGCCTGCATCTGCAGTCAGCTGGAGCCCCTGCCCAGGGCTCCAGCTGAAGCTCTCTTTGGCTGACAGCTCCTCTCACACCAGCCCTAGAAGTGGACTCACAATGTCTTTCTCAGTTGCTGGATCCAGAAGTGACATATTTCACCACTGAGGTGACAGGTCACCCATGGCCTCAGCACAGCGCAATCCACCACCCATGTTCCAATTCCACGTGACATTCAGCAGCCTTTCCCCTAGACCCCTTCTCCCTCTTCTGCTGGTTTCTCCTCTGTTATTTGAAAGTTGTTAGGAACTGTGGGGCTTGGTTGGGGCCGGGCCCCTTCTTGTTTCTATCTGTGACTGTCCCTAAGTGTCTCATTCAGTTCAGTGTTTTTAAACGCCACCTACCTTCTGGTGACACCTGCATCATTGCCTCGAACCCAGACCTTTCTGTGTCCAGCTTCCTACTGGATGTTCACATTTAAATGTCTGATTATTCCCTCCTCAGCTTTGTGAGGCCGGGGGAGAGCTCTTAATACCATACCCTCAAAGGCCTTTTCCTTCTGGGCTCCCTGATCTTGGTCAGGGCCACCTCCAGTCTACCGTTTGCAGAGACCTCCAAGCTGGGAATCAACTGTGGGCCTCTTTGTCCTCAACTTCTCTGCAGTCAGTCCGCGAACAAGTTCTGTTGGCTCTGCCTTAAAAACATCTGTCTACTTCCCTCCAATGCAGACCTGCTGCCTGAACTCTCTCCCTGCTTTTATACTCCTGCCCCTGACAACCCAGCTCCATGGAGTGATTTTATGAAGAGGAACTCAGGTCATACCATGCCCTTGCAAAGTCTCAAGAACGGCTTTTATCCCCTTTACAATAAAAGGCAAACTTTGCGATCTGAACTCCCGCCATGCTGACCTCATAACACTGTCCCCTTTGCCTGGTACTCTTCAGCCACACGGCTTTCTTATTCATTCAGTGCGCTGAGCTTGCACCTGCCACAGGGCCTTTGTACCTGCTGCTCCACCGTCTGGAATGTGCTTCCCTGACTTTGACAGACAGCTCCATTACATGTCTGGTCCTCGGTGTGGCTTTCCCTGACCACCCACCCTCAAGAAGCTGAACCATCGTTTCATCGGAGTTTATTTCTCCACATCGACATCAATTATTTATGTTCCTTGTTTGTTCATTTATCTGTTGGTCTCCCTGGATGGCAAGGACCATGGTTGCCCTTATTAATAGCCCTTTCCCTCGTTCTTAGCACAGTGTCTGGTACCAGCCCAATAAATATTTATTGAGTCACAAAGTATCTGCAGAATATGCCCCAGGTTTCTTCCCTACCCTTGAATCTGGTATAGCAGCCCCATTTCCAAGCTTGGCTTTCCACAATTCAGTGTCCCCAAAGCATATTTTGGAATAAACTGGAAGGCATCTCAGGGAAGTCTGCAACCTCATCTTTATCGTTAGTTTTGCATAGAACTTTATTCCTGTGTTGACCATTGAGAAACAGCCAGGCAAGATTGAGCCGCGGATGTCAAAGCTTTGAGAATTCCCACGTGCAGCTGACCTTGACGCTCTCTCAAGTCCTGCCAACCCAAAGAGTTCTGTTCTCCTCAAAATTGCACCGATTTCTTCAGTGGGGACACATTGCCCAGTTGGTTCATATTACGGTCCACGTTTTTAGAGGCCCACTCTGCTGTGCAGTTGTAAGACCGCTTACAGCAGGACTTGTTTGTTCTCGTCCAACTTTTCATTCCTCCCAGCATCTTGAGGATGTCAGGAGGATGGTCCACAAGTGTCACCTGAAGATTTGATATCAAAAGATGGAATCTTTAAATTGGAAATTGGAAACTTAGATTGGGTTGAGCCCTGAAAAGCCTTTTCTGTCTGTCTCCTTAGAATTTCCTGTGGCCTCTTTATTCTCCCCTACCTCGGCAAGTGTCCCTGCCTCGCTGACCCTTACTTAGTCCCAGATGTGACAGCCCCCCTCCCACTGAGAACCATGTTCTTGGGTCGGAACATATTCCTGGTAACAGCCTGCTTCTCTCTTGCCCTGTATTCAAGCCACATGTCTTTGAGCAACTTCTGTAAAACAATAGACTAACTTCTTTAGGGACTTTGTTGTATGTCATCCAAAAAAAATACGTTTTACATTTATCACCTAGCACATACATAGGAATATTTTGTATATATAATTGAAACAAACTTTGTACAAAATACTTTGAGCCTTTTTTCTTTTTTTAAGAGGGAGAGAATAAGAGAGAGAGAGAGGATCCATTTTATTTAATTTTCCATCTGGCCTTTGTTTCTCCGACACTTAAGTTGTGTGTGTGGTGCTGGGGTTTGAGCCTGGGTCCTTGTGCATACCAGGCTGAGCCACTGCTCCAGCCCCCGATTTGGTCCCTTCTGCATGTCTCCAGCCTTGGCTTTCTGTTCTGTCCTGTTCTATAAGTAGATGTCATGATTTACAAGAGCAACAACTCTGAGGGCAGGGAGCTTTACAAAAATGCGCACGCCTGGCCCAACCCGAGGAAGTTTTGGTTTCATTTTCCGAGGGAATCATTTGAGAACCACTGCAGTAATGGGTTATGATCCAGTTTGGAAACCATTGTTAGAGGGGCTGGGGATGTAGCTGAGCCACTGGAACACTTGCCTGCAAGTGCAAGGCGCTGCATTGGGTCCCCAGCACCATGAAATGAAATTAAAAAATAAAAAGAGAAAGTTAGGCTAGGAACAGGAATTGATGGTTCAGGAGCAGCTGCCATGTCTGCAGGGAGGCTGAGGAAGGGAGAAATGACACCCAATTGGTGAGGTTAAAAGGGGGACTGGGAAGCTGGAGTTGGAACAGAATTTGAAAGAGAGAGCAGTCACACAGAGGGGTGAGGTGGGCTTGCTGGATGGGTGCTGAAGCTTCCATCTTGCATGTGCGGTTACTAGAACTTTTCAAAGAAAGCAACTGAGCTAAACATTGCATCATAATAAAGCTCCTGCATTGGGTCCTTCTTAGTGTTTTGCTAGTAAGGATGTCTGCTAAAGTGATCTGTGGAAATAATAAAAATACTACAAAATAAAAACCCTATAAGCAAAGATTAAACTGTAGCAAATGCCGTGCACGCTGCAGAGTTTGGAAGAAGGGGTCGAGTGTGCCGAGGCTGCAGTCTACTTTGGACTGCGTGGTAATATAAGCTAGCTAGGGTGACGGCTAGAGGGCATGCAGAGTTGATTTTAGCATCTGGGTGGTGTAGAATCAGGAGTCCTGCTATATGATTTTTTTCTCTACTTGTTTCTTCCGTGAAAAACTTTCATAAAGCAATGTGGACATAAAATACCAAAACCTAATGGTTAGGGATTCTTCAACCCCTGAACAGTTCTGTGGGGAAGCTTGCTTCAAGGTCTCCCCTCTTCCCCACTGCTCCCCGCTCCCCGCCACTCTGTGGACAGGGCAATACTGATGATCTGTTACGTCCCTGCAGACAGGGCTCAGATGAGCTATTCCTGTTTTTGCAAACAAGGACAAATGCTTCACTGGAGGCAGAAACATACCCAATTAAGACTCTCAAAACTCCT
>PVKS010003400.1:0-104242 GCA_004027875.1 Aplodontia rufa | reverse complement strand
AGCAAAGGAAATGATTGCGTATGAAGAGAGAACCCACAGAATGGGAGGAAATCTTTTCTAGCTACTTTCTGAGAGAAGATTAATAACCAGAATATACAACACTCTCAAAAAACTTACCACCAAGAAATAAATCAATAACCCAGTCAGTAAGTGGGCAAATGAACTTAACAGACACTTTTCAAAAGAAGAAATACAGGGGCTGGAGCAATGGCTCAGAGGTTGTGGCACTTGCCTGGCATGCACGAGGATGTGGGTTCGAGCCCCAGTATCACGTACACAACAAACTGTTGGAGCAATGAAAGCCACATGAAAAACTAAATAAAATTGATTCTCTCTCTCTCTCCTCTCTCCCACTGTCCCTCTCCCTTGAAAAAAAAAAGAAGTACAAATGGCCAACAATACATAAAAATATGTTCAACATCCTTAGCAATCAGAGAAACGCAAATCAGACTATACTTAGATTTCCTCTCAAACCTGTTAGAATAGCAGTCATCAATCATACAAACAATAATAAATATTGGAGAGAATGTGAAGATAAAGGAACACCTTTATACTATTGAGAATGTGAATTAATACAACCACTATGGACATCAGTATGGAAGTTCCTCAAAAGACTAGGAATGGCACCATCAAATGACCCAGCTATGCCACTCCTTAGTGTTTATCCTAAAGAATTAGTCATCATACTATAGTGATACATGCATGACCGTGTTTATAGCAGCACAATTTGCAACAGTCTAGACAGCCTAGTCTGTCAACAGACGAATGAAAAAAGAAAATGAGGTATATATACACAATTGAGTTTTATTTAGTTATAAAAAAGAATGACATTATGTCTTTTGCAGGAAAATGGATGGAACTTGAAATCATTATGTTAGGAAACTAAGCCAAACTGAAAAAGTCAAGGGTCCTATGTTTTCTCCCACATGTGGAAGCTAGAGAGAAAAATGAAGAAAAAAAAGTGGGTGAGTTGGGGAGAATCTCAGGAAAACAGAGAGGAGATCAGTATGGTAGAGCAAGGGGACCAGGAGGAGGGAGGAGAGAAGGGAAAAGGGAACTACTGGGGAATAAAACTGACCAAACTGTATTGTTCTATTTTGTGCATATATGGATATGTAACAATGAATTCCACTCTTCTGTATAATTATAATGCACCAATAAAAACAATGAATTTTTTTATTTTTTATTTTATTTATTTATTTATTTATTTTTAAAGGGGGAGGGCTGGAGCAGTGGCTCAGCAGTTATGGCACTTGCCTGGCATGTACAAGTACAGGGGTTCAGACCCCAGCACCACGTACACAACAAAGTCTCGGAGCAACGAAAGCCACATGAAAAACTAAATAAAAAATTGATTCTTTCTTTCTCTCTCTCTCACTATACCTCTCTCTTTAAAAAAAGAAAAAAGAAAGAAAGAGGGACAGTGAGGCAATCAATTTTTAGTGTGGCTTTGGTTGCTTGGACACTTCGTTGTGCATGTGGTGCGGGATTGAACCCATGTACTTGGGCATGCCAGGCAAGTGCTGAAACTGCTGAGCCACTGCTTCAGTCCCTGAAAAAAACTTTTTTAAAAGGCATTTGATTAGATAGAGAATGCATGTTTTCTATACACAATGGAAGATTATTCAGTCACAAAAAGGATGAAATCCTGTCATTTGTAATGATATTATAGAACTAGAAGTCATTATGTTAAGTGCATAGAAAGGTAAGTACTACATGAGCTCATTCATTTGTGGAAGCTAAAAATGTTGATCTCATAGAAGCTGGGAGTGGAATGGTGATTGCTAGAGAACAGGGGGAAAGTAGGAGGCCCAGAGGGGTGGGGAAAGAGTATCAATGGGTCCTAAAGTACAATTAGGAATAAAAAGTTCTGATGTTCTATTGCACAGTAGGGTGACTATAGATAATGATAATACATACTGTATATTTCAAAAAGCTAGAAGAAAGGCTTTTGAATGTTTTTGCTATAAAACGAGAGACATATTTAACTTGATTTTAAAATTATACAGTGGGGACTGCCGCGCATCTATCTTGCTGAAGGCGCTTTGCAAACGGAGGCTGAACGGTGTCGACGGCGTCGGCAACGGCAGAGCTGTCGAGCAGAAGGAGGAGCGCAGTGACCTGCACGTGGACGCGATGCCCGGCGGGTGAACTTCCGCAGAGGGAGGTAGGCAGCGGGAAGCCGGAGCCCTCCCGAGCCCGGTCGGCCCGGGGCCGCGCCGCAGCTGGAGGCAGAAGCCCGGGAGGCGGCGGAGGCCCAGCCTCTGGCGGCGCTAAAGGGCAGACGCGGCCCGGCTAACCCGCCCGATCCTGGGGAGCGCGCCCGACCGCCGGACGAGGGCGCGGAATTTGACGGCTGGGAGGAGCCGCGGAGTGGTGTGGCGCCGGCCACCGAGGGTCAGCGCGCCTGGAGAAGCCAAGATGATTCTGAGAACATCCCGAGCCAGGAAGCCGCCCTGGACGCGGGTTTCAGATGCGCTCTGAGAAGGCTTCCGAAACCCGCGCCGGCTAGCGCTGACGAAGAGCTTTTTCACTGGCGGGGCTCAATCGTGGGACCGAAGAGCCGGCTGTGATGAGATCGTCGACGCGGAGTAGGCCAGTGCTGATGGGAGGAGGAAACTACTCGAGAGAGACCCAGCTTTCCGCTGTTCTTTGGGTTCATTCCCAGTTCTGTGCCAATGAAAAACTTGATCTTCAGAAAAAAGTTGTTTTTTGGTTTTTCAAAATGCAAGACAATCGGACAGTAATTACATAGTTGTGAAAAGGAAAAGAACCATGAAAGAAAAAGGGTCGTAAGACTGTTGAAATCAGTTTTCGAGAATGTCCTGAAACACCTATGGCTTTGACTTTTTATTGATGGAGATTATTTTCCTTCCGTTGGGGAAGATACCTTTATTTGTAAGGCTGTAAAGAAGATTTTACAAATGTAAACCATGACCAAGTCCAACTGCCAATATAACAGCAGCTGATACTAATTATATGAAGAAAAAATATACATCCACAAGATATCTTGAGTTATTTGGACTGAAAATGTGTTGAGAAACTCAAAATTTTACTTTGTGATATAGCCAAGTTATGGCTATCAAAGGCTAAATTTGCAGTGTAAGATGAATTGAGTATTCATTATTTCCAAAAGGATGAGTAAATTAAAAATTTATACGTATTACATGTGCTATATCTTAAAATGTGTTTCCAAGAGCATCTGAAATTTTGTACATTTATTTTGATCATTTATAAAGCTGTGATCTATAATTCAGAAAATCCATTGTCATGACTTTTTAAAGACAGAATCAATTTTATTTAGTTTTTCATGGACTTTCATTGTTTGGACACTTCATTGTGTACGTGGACCCGCGCACTCGCGCATGCAAGGCAAGCACTGAAACCACTAAGCCACTGCTCCAGCCCCATGTCATGACTTTTTTAAAGGCAAAAAACAATGTCTTTTTACAGAGTTTCAAATTTAGACATTAAAATGTACATGAAGGTCAAAGAAGGTGAACTGTTTCTAATGTCCTTGTATACTAGGGAAATTTTGTTTTGCTTGCTGTTTTTTATTTAACTCGACAGACTTTAGTTGAACTTCATATTGCAACAACTGTTGGTGAAAATTGTCAAGGGAAAGAAAAGCTGTCCATCTTTAAAAAAAAAAGACTTTATGAACAATTTTGCTGTTAACTTTTGAAGGTTTTAAACCTGCCCAGAAATTCACCTCAGCATCTGAAGTTTCCCTCAGTCTCCTCCTCTAATTAAACTTGTTATTCCTTATGCTCCAGCATTGGAGATAATAATAAAAAAATTATACAGTGTATACATGTATTTATGGTACCCCTTAAATATGTAAATTGTTATGTTTTTATAAATTGGTTAAAATTATAAAAAATTAAAAGTAGAATTCCCATATGATGGAGTACCTCCATTTCTGGCATGTACTGGAAGAACTGAAAACGGGATCTTGAACAGATAAAAACACACGCTTGAGTCTCAGGTTGAAGCAGAAAGCATGGACTTGAAACCCAGGCAACCACAACAGGTGACTTGATGTGGCTGGAACCTGGGGAAGCCATGTGACAGGCTCCTTCTCTGCTCAGTGGGTCTCTTGCCCTTCTAGCAGGGGGAAGGGGGCAGACTCTTTGGAAAGGGTGTGTGCCTGAGTCTGCTGCCTTGCTCTGGGATCACCTGGCGTCCACCACACTTCCGCGTCTCAGGTTCCCCCATTCCCATCGTGTTAGTGGGGAACAATCCAGACGAAGGAGACCCCAAGACAGCAGCTTCTGGAGAGCAGTTGGTCCTTGTGTGTGGCAGCAGGTCTGTGGGAGGAGTGCAGGTGGCCAGGGCAGCCCTGCGCCATGGAGTTACACAGGGCCTCAGGCTCCTTCCACCTGCGGCTCTGCCAGCCCCTGAGGTGCAGTCTCCTGGCCTTGAAGCTGAATCTTGAGGATGCGGAGGAGAGGGGAAGAGCAAGGCCAAGGCAGGGAAGCAAGTTCCCATCCCACAGGTGAGGCAGAGTGGGAGGCCCTGCGGTCAGGCACATCCCACTGGTGAGATTCAGTGCGTGGCTCTAGCTAGTCACAAAAGTGGTCATATTTTGACAGAAGAATGTATATTGGTGATCAAGTGCAATCTCTCTCACACTCATAAAAGTGGTAATGAAGGTTAATTAAACCCAAGTCAGAAGAAGACTTGGGTGTATGTTAGTGGTGTAAAGCAGGTATGATAGAGGTTATGATATTAAAGACAAGGTGTATCATGCAGTGTCCCTTGTTGCTGAAACAGGAGAGGAATTCATTAGCAGTGTCAGGTATTTCATTCTAACTCTGGGAGGACCAGGGAGTTGGCCTTGGAAACTGGAAGCCAGGAAGTGTGCTAATTCCCAAACATGGGCTTGTTTTGTAGAAGACTCCACAGTCCTTGCTGGGTACAGACACTGGCACTCTACCTGATGACATGTGATACTATAGTAGCATCTCACCATTGATGTCTCCAAATTCAGATCCCTACGTCACTAGCCTTGTGTAAATACTAAGAATCAGGGCCTGCTTCTTTAGAGCTGAGGTCCTTGTACCACTGTGTGCAACTAACAGAGTCTGGGTCATAGGCTTGTGCTTCAACCGCAGGGAAGCTAGAAGAATAGGAGAATTAGGATTAAGTTCTACTCATATAAAATCAAATCATAATAGTGACTTATACAGGACAGAAATTTATCACGCAAAAAAATTCTCAGAAGTGGATGTTAACTGCTGATAATGTGGATTTGCAGTGGGCTTTAGTGACTTTATGCTCTGCATCTTCAGCAGGTAGTTTCCATTTTCTATGTCACTCATAGTACAAAATAGTTGCTATAGCTCCAACCACTATATCTGCTTTCCAAACAGCAGGAAGAGAAAAGGAAAAGGAGGTTGTTTCCTTCCTTTTATGGAAATTTCCTATAAATAACATGCACTTCTTCTCATTATCATTCGCTAGAACTTCATCATATCGGAAATGACATCTTTTGCCTGTGAAGTAATGTGCCCTTCAGGAATGCAGATACTGTGACAAAAGAAAATGGCAGAAATGGATATTGGGAGTCAATTAGTAGTGTCCTACCTTGGGATCGGGGCCTTCTAATATTAGAATTTCCCACCTTTAAGAAGGATGTTTAAAAGATGCCACCATAAAACACTTGTCTGGCATAGTGCAAGCTTCCTTCATACAAACAGAAACAGATTCATCCTCTTTTCCCAAAACAGGAACAACCCCAAATGTTATCAACTACTGTATTTAGCTCCAATCTGGGGATCTCCAAGTAATGTTCATAAATATTGATATTTTATAAATGACAGACAAAAGCATAATGTCAATGACTCCCAATTCACCCTGCACAAAGTAGTAAGGGAATGGGAAGAAGAAGAACTAAATAGAAAAATTTATTCTCTGCTCTCTGGTGATTTACAGTTTAGTGGCAGAGAAGTAGGTAAGATATCCAAGCTGTAGAAAACAAACTGCACTCATATTTGCAGATGAGCTTTTCTGCATTTATTTACAATGCTTACAGAACGGCCTTCTTTGATTAGAAGATTTCAAAGGGATGCTGCATTATAAGCCTTTTATACTAAATAATGGTACGAGCAAGCAAAAGCTATTGATGTGAGCCTTGGACTGGCTCTTGTCTCCATCCCTCTCAGATTCAGTGTTGACCACTTTATTAGTCTGTAATTTTTTTTAAAAGATAGAGGGAGAGAGAGAGAGAGAGAGACAGAATCAATTTTATTTTCATTTTTCATGTGGCTTTCATTGTTCCAAGACTTCAACGTGGTGCTTGGGTTTGAACTCCTGTACTCATGTGTGACAGGCAAGTGCTCCAGCCCCTAGTCTATTACTCTTAACTCATGATGAGTGAAACCTCTATTGATGACAGACACATGGGGACAGACCACCCATCATCATACTCAAGGTTTGGAATCAGAGCAACAGGGAGCCATCCTGATGGATTTCAGAGCAATTCTGCCTGTCAATGCTACTTTTCAAATTCCTTACAATCAGATCTATCTTTTCTCAACCAAGTCCACATTGTGGATAGTCCCCAAAATCCCTCACTGAAGCAAGTCCTACCTATAAAATCTAATGGCCACCCTACATCTTCTACATTCCTGTAGTTCTCTTCTAATTTGAAATATAATTTTAGAAGAAAGTAGAGAGGGTTTCAATCATAGTTCAAAAAGAGCATCTGTTAATAGGATTGGAAACACTATACCAAAGAAGAGAAAATTCAGACCTAACAATTCTACTTTTTCTTCAAACTTCTAACATGACATGAACATTATCCTACTGTTCTATTCCACTGAAAACCATTGATACTACACAGCAGCACCTACTTACTTCAAAGTCAAATACATACACATCCATCTATCTTTTCTTTTGTATTTAAGTCCCACATATGAGTCACCTTTAATTATTTCCATTGAAAATCCCATAAGAGCTCCTTGCGGCAGCGGTGTGAGAGGGGAGTCTGAGCTGCTGCGGTGAGAGTCATGTCAGGACAAGCATTTAGAAAGTTTCTTCCACTATTTGACCACATATTGGTGGAAAGGAGTGCAGCTGAAATTGTAACCAAAGGTGGCATTATGCTACCAGAAATATCTCAAGGAAAAGTATTGCAAACAACAGTAGTAGCTGTGAGATCAGGCTCTAAAGGAAAGGGTGGAAAGAGTCAACCAGTTAGTGGGAAAATTGGACATAAAGTTCTTCTCCCAGAGTATGGAGGCACCAAAGTTGTTCTAGATGACAAGGATTATTTCTTAGAGATGGTGACATTCTTGGAAAGTATGTAGACTGAAATAAACCACTGTTTGAAATGGCATTGTATGAAGCTGCCCATTCCACTGAAGTTCTGCAATCTTCCATCATGTAAATAATTTCCATGTCTCTCTTCTATAATAAACTAATAATCCAATGGCATCCATTGTCTTTAAAAATTAGTTTCTCTGTACTTGTGTAAAGATTTCCAAATGGAAAAAAAAAGAAAAGAAAGAAAATAACATACAAACATTAAGAGCCCATCCATGTTAGTTTTCAAAAGTATTTCAGAGACAACATGCTTATAATCCCAGCTTCTTGGGAGACTGGGGTGGAAGGATCAAGAATTTGAGGCCAGTCTCTGCAACTTAATGAGATTCAAAAACAAAATAAAACCCAAACGTATTTCATCCAATTTGGGCTAAGTAACGAGTGAACCAGACCATGAAATCAAATAACCCACTTTCTGACCTCAGACTTCTTTGCTGGTCTTCTGAAACCTCTCTAAACCTGAACTTCTGTCCTGAGTCCAAACACTTGCATCTGAATACTGTTTTAAGAACAGGGCTTTCTGCTTTTCTGTTTTTCCTCCCAACCAGAACAGAAAGGAATTTTTAAAAGTTCCTTGAGGGCATTTAGCACTTAAAGCACACTCTTCTTTTCTCCTGCCAATTCTCATTAGGAGGCAGGGATTCAACACACAGTTGAGAGCCCTACTTTATGTCAGGCTCTATGCAAGCACTAAGTATAAAAATTTAGTCCCTACTTTCTGATAACTTATAGTTTAGTGGCAGAAAAAGAACTCTAAACAAGCAACTAGATAGAGTTCAGTGTTTTCAGTGCTGATGCAGGAAGACACTGAATCATATGTGAGCAGAGAATTAAAATAAGTGCATTTTAGATAGACTGGGAGATGGGGAGGAATGTCAGTCAGGATAAGCCAAAACTCTGTAGCATAATATGCATGTACTTCTTACTTTTCATATCCCTGTGTGGTCAACAAGGAGCCTTGTTCTTCCTAGTTTTTCAGATACCCTGTCCGATGGTGTCTTCAACTCTGCACATGATGCTAGAACTGCATGTAGTACGTGGTTGACATGGCAACTTTTGCATCGATTCTTCAAGTGTTTGCTTAGAGAAAGTGCACAATTTCTATTCATGTTTAATTGGCCAAAGCAAGTCACAAGGCTACACTTAAATTCAAGAGGTCTGAAGGTTTCCCACAGGGAAAGCAATCAGGAATCATTGGTGAGCATCACTATTTTCACAGTGGTTTGGTTATCAGATATAACTTCTAGGCTTGGGCTAGAAGATGAGTAGGCATTAGGCAAGACTAAGGACAGGGAGTGGAGGAGAAGCAAGAGGCAGGGGAATAGTAAATACAGAAGTATGAAAGTACAAAAGAGCATGATGCTTCAGGATAATTTATATTTATAAATTTACGTGACATCGATCTGTCCTGAGTGTTCTAGAAATATTGACTTACTGTTCATAATAACTTGTGGGGGAAGGTTTGGTTATCAGAGAAGATACTGCACGCAGGAGGCCACTGTTGAGTGGAGGCAGAGCCAGGACTGGAATTAGAGTCCAGGCTCCTGAATCCACACTGGGCTGCTCTCTAGGGGATTCAGAAAGGCTAAAACCAGCACTCCAAGCCAGGTGAGAGGGCACATGCCAAAAGATGTAGCTAGAAAGGAAGCATAAGTCAGATTATGAAGGCAAACTGGAGAAGATAGTTGTTTTCCTGAGGCCTCAGATGCCATGAAAGATATTTAAGCAGGGGAGTGAGCAAATCTCCAGATTAGAAAAAGAACTGGCTTCTAGTTCCTCTACGCTCCCTCATTATCTAGCTGAACTCCCTAAATCCCTCTTCATCAGCATGGCTCATTTGAACCATCTGTCCTGCAGTCAAAGAGTAAAGAATGTATAATTTCTATATTCAGGCCAGGTGTTCTCTTAAACGCCCCCCCCCCAAGATGGCTTTAAAGCAGATCCTTGTCTATATGCATCAGTGTCCCCACTCTACCCATTACATCAGTGAAACAACTCTGCAATGAATTTTCTTTTAATCACATAAGCTATTTCCTGCTGACTTGAAAATGTTTTAGTCCAGCTGCTCAACCTTGAACAATGAATAAACGAGTTTCTTTAATTATTTTTTCTGGCGGGGGGAACTTCTCCACAAAATTTAATGCACCCCTCTCAAGGTGTTTTTACTTACTGAGGTTACTTTCATAAACCCATCTCTAGTATACTAATTTCTCAATATTTGCAACTCTGTGCCTGTGGGACAATATGCTTCTCCCCACCCTCAAATCTGCTCCTTGCTTGAAGGCAGACATTGTGATTGTATTCTTTTCTTGGTCTGTGTTAGAAATAGAGCTAAGGGAATGATTGGGGAACCATCTTATTTGTGGAAAAGGATCTGTGCCTCTCAGTGGTCCTCCGTGCTTTCTGGGTTGGAAAGGTTGCTTTTAGATAAATGTTAAGTTAATGGTCACTAACAGACTACCCAGAAAAAATTAAGAATATGCATTTTGTCTATCATCTATCTGGAATTCACATGAAATACATTTCATCTACAGACCTGTGCTTTTTAAACTTCTCCCTTCAGATTGCTCATCCTCTACCACAATGCTCTCTCCTGTCACTGTCTTTCCCAGAACTCTACTCAGATGACTGCAGGACTGACTTCCTATCTCCTTGCCTCCTGACCTGGGAACAGATTGTAAAATGGTTCCCATAACCCACCTCCTGATTATCTTTGTGTGATTCCTCCCCCACTCCTTGTGGACAGGACATGGGACTTGCCTCTGATAAAGTAAGAAAAATCGTTGGGAAGTCACTGTTGCAATTATATTGCAGAGGAATGCAGTGTCCCTCTTTGCAGGAGACTTCTTTACTGACTTTGATGAAACAAGTGGCCGTGTTGGGTACTTGTTTCCCTTTTGCAAGGAAGGGAGGTTGGTCTCTAGCTGCCAGCCAGCAAGAAACTGAAACTATCTGTCCAGCAGGATACAAGGAACTGAATTCTATCAGCAATCACATTGCACTTGCAGGCAGATCCTCCTCCAATTGAGCCTTGAGATGATATCATATGCCTGACTGACATATTAAGTGTAGCTTTGGGATGAGAATTGAGATGAGCACCCAATAAATCTGAGTCTAGACTCCTGACCCATAGAAACTATGAGATGATAAATGTGTTGTTCTCAGTTGCTAAATTTGTGGTAATACTGTTATATAGCAACAAATCAAATGTTCCTTTTCATTTCTGGTTGTATCATCTATTTAGTTCCAGAGACATCCTCAATTCCTTAAGTCCACAAGGTTTCCCTCAATCGCCACTCCCTCATACACTGGACATTCATATCAAAGGTTATTTGACTAAAAAGGAACTCCTCAGCTTTACACCTCTTCTGGCAAAATGCTCCCAATACCTAAGAAGTTGGTCTGGTAACTACTGCTGGCAAGGGTGGCAGTTGAGCACATCTGTGCTGCCCCTCCTGCGGCAGCTCTCCTGATATCCATCACTGGGTCTCATAGCCACCAAGTCCTTTTTCCCTCACTAGAGAGATCCTTGGCTTCTAGTCCACAGGTTAACTCCTAAGGCTGAAGATTGCTGACTAGGTAATGGAGAGTGGTGCTAATTCAATCTCCATAAGAATCAGTTTCTTTACTTTCTTAAAACTTAGATCATGCAAGTAAGGCATGAATGCATTCTTCTAGTTAAAAAAGAAAAACTTAGCTGGATGTCAGAATTCTACCCAGCAGACTGGACCTTCCAACCCTTTGTCTGAAGTAGGTCTTGTTATCAGCTTCTCTGTGTCTCTCCAGCCTCTTTCTGTACATTCACTTACATAGGTGTACCTATGGTCTCTCTTTTAACAATGATAAAAGATGTCACGATGTATGTATATAATAATTTGCAATCTAAGTTCTGAAATTCAACAATGTGTCTTGAGACTACCTCCATGTTAGTTCAAACACTTCAGTATCATTAACTGCCATATGGTATTTTACAGGATTAATGAGTATTTACATGATGTCTATGTAATTGACCCATTTAAAACACCTGCTCTCTCCAACTGTGCAGTATCTTTATTTCTAGTACCCACTTTCAATTGCTGGAGATTAATTTCTAGTCCTCGAACTCAGTTGGGGAGAAGAGAATATTAATGTTGCAGTGAATAAATTCACATCTTGGTTGTTCTTCACATATCCTTATTGTCCTTTGGCCTTTACACCCAAGAAAAATCTAGTTGGACACCAGTAACCTACATGCTATTTATTGGAAAGAGCAGAGAAAAGTACAGGCCCCCAGGGACAGGATGGAACAAACAAGCAGCGCAAGTCTGTCTCCTGCTCAGCATATACACTTGTTGCCCCACTTGGCCATCTTGTTATTGATGGGCATCTTGAAGAAGCGGTCGGACTGCAAGTAGGCAGCTATTTTCTCCAGACCCTAAAGGGAAAACACACCAAACTTTATAATGACCCTAGCCCAGATCAATAGACTCAAACCAAAACCACCACCTTCACATGCTGCCTGCCTCCATTCTTCCCTCATTTATTGTAGACCATAGCTTTGGGTATAGAAACCAGGCCCTCCCCAAGTCTTGAAAGCCCAGAGGTAGCCAGCCATTGACCCCTTTAGGCAAAAGATGGTGTTGGGCAAGCATCTACCTTAGTGGGACCCTCAGGGCCTAAGGAGCCTGTGAATGCTTCTGTAAGAGAAAGTTGCAGAAAGCATTACCTCAAAGCGGCACATGAAAGCCTTCAGATTTGGGAACTCATCCAGGCACTTGGGCTCAAACATACGGTTCTGGTCTAAGACATCATAGGTGAGAAAATCCACAAAGGTAAGCTAGAAGGAGAAAATAGGATGGTTAAGTGTGCAGAGTTCATGAACACATGAAATAGACAGCTATCCCTTGCTTTCCCTTTCTCCCTACCTTTTCCCCTGCAAACCATGAGTATTTCCCCAGGAACAAGGAAAACAGTTTCAGTTGTCCAGGTAGCTGTTCCAGATACTGAGGCTTCAGATTTTCCTGAAAGAGAGGGGGAGAGAGAGTGAAAACAGCCACCACCATCATCTATATAGCTAATCAGGGCAAAGGCCAGGGATGGACACTTTGTAGCCCTTTCTCCAGTCATCATCTTCTCCCTGCCTTCACTTAAGGATGGCACAATGGGAAGAAGGTGTTTGGAAAGGAGGAGGGGCCAACACCAGAACTACATGATAAAACAAATAAAAAAAATAAAGAGTTAAATTTCTAATTCTCACAGATTGGGTTGGTGGGAAAACAGCAACAGCGGAAGGGAAACTTGATCAGCTGATGCCTGCTAAGGAAACTCACAAGGTCAGAGTTGTAGCAGAGGCGTATCAGTTGCGTGCGGAAATCCATTATTTGATTCTCCATGATGTCTACGCGAATCTTTTCTTCTTCGGTTTCACCACCTGTAGGCCAAATAACAACAAAATCACCCTTGCAATCATATACCCCCACATGAGCAAACAGACTGGATTCCTTCACCATCCCTACCCAACTCACACATGTTGTGCTTGCGAGCGATGTAGCGCAAGATGGCATTACTCTGGGTGATCTTGTTCTTCCCATCCATGAGGTAGGGAAGCTGGAAGGAAAAGGATAAGCCTAATGGACAACCTATCTCTCTTGCCTCCACACCTCTCTCTTCCAGGGAAGAGGAGACTTGCAAGGTTTCCTCTGAACAAGAGAGAGAAGATGCTGTGCTAGGAGAAAGCAAAAAAAAAAAAAAAAAAATAGCTAGAAAGTAATAATGGGTCCTACCTGATTCTAGACAGGTTTTTAAATTTGTGTGTAGTGTGCATGTATGTGCATGTCATGAAGCCTTTTTCAGAATAATATTTTTAAATGCAAATTGCATATATTAAGATAACTACAACACATTTTAAAGCAATATCATGATAGACTGATATGTGCTTATTAATGCATTAAATAGCAGAAATGTAATAACTACCATAATTTCAAAATAGTGATGAACATTTGAGATACCTAAAATACATTTAACAGAATATGAAAATATCGAATTTCTACTAGTGATAAAATCACAGATGTAGCTAATAATTAATGTCATCTATTACCTATCTTCACAACACAAAGAATACTTTTTTTTTCAGGGCTGAGGAAAGAACTTGGGGCCTTGCATGTGCTAGGCAAGCACTCTGCCACTGAGCTAAATCCCCAACCTCTACAAAGAACACTTTTGTTAGTGGAAATGAAAATGTGATTTTTTTTCTCTAGTTCAAGGATCCTTGTATTAGATCTATTCTATCCATGCTAAGAGGCCTATTCTAGACCCTCCCAGACCTGGGAAAGGAGCAGTAAAATGGATACACTTATAGGGCTTCCCTTCTGCCCTCTCTTCTCCCTAAGATACATACATTAGGAAAGTCCAGGTCTAGCTTGAATTTCACATCCAGCCATTGGCTTCGATCATAGTCAGGAGCTGTAAGAAAGCAAAGCGGGACCCAAACTCCTTAATAGCTCACTTGATAGGAGGGGAAAGATCTACAGAAATGGCTTAGTTCTACCGACTCAAATTCCCAGCTCCGCAAAGTTTAACCTTTTAGTTTTTGTGGTCTAAAAAGTTAAGCTTTGATAACGTATTCAGAAGGGGATGGGTCGCGGTGGTGGAGGGAGAATCCCTAGTAAAGGATGCACATCTCACTCAGGACACCGCAGGGAGCTCCCAGGTGATAGGCGCAGACGCCTGGACGCCTCCCTCCGGGCACAAGACCACAGGGACAGTTGGTGGCAGTCTGGCTTCGGGAAAAGGTGCACGGGCCCCAAAGCGGCATTACCTTCCCCGCAAGTGTATCGTTTCTCTTCATAGGAGGTATCAGTGAACTCCAGCAGCATGCGGATGGCGTGCGCCAGCTACAGGAGACAGCCCTGGTTCAGCGCCTGCGCGGGTCCCACCCGTCCCCAACCCCCGCCCGCCAACGTCTCGCCGCCCAGCGTTGCCAAGACCCTGTATCCTGCTGGGGCGGTCGTTAAGCGGCCCCCCAGACTGGAGGCCCTCGGGCCCTTCCCGCAGGGGCTGTTGATCCCAGCGGTCGGGCGGCGGTCGTCGGCTTCCGAGGCTGGGCAGCTCTGGTGATGGTGGTCGCGGTTTAAGGGCTCCTTCGAAAGCCTCCTCTCACCGAGACCCTGCCCCAGAGCCTGGCCGCCTTCCCATCCGTCTCTGACGCAGCTGCTGGGCGGTTGAGAGGGCACTCACCCCGCGAATATCCCAGTAACCCAGAACCATGGACGACTTGGACGACATGGTGAAGCAGCTAGCGGGCCCTCGAAGACAGGCAGTAAACCGCGAGCGGTGAGGCTTTGTACTCTCGGTCACTGGGCGGGGCCAACGTGAGCCGCCTGACTCCGCCCCCGTCCTCGCTCCCTCCCTCCGCGCGGCCGCGACCACGCGCATGCGCGACTTCTGCCCAGCGAGGGGCGTCTCGCGGTTTTGCAGCTGCGCCTCAGGTGCGCCAGAGCCCCGACTGTTGGAGCTCCACGCTTCCTCAGGGGCGGGAGTCGCACTTCACCTGCTAGTATTGTGGGTCAGGCAGAAAGTGCAACAGGCAGTGCTCGGTTTCCTGATCTGCGGGTGGGTGGGGTAGAGAATAATAGCAACCTGCAACAGTAGGACCAGACTCGTCCACCAGAGTCGCCATCCTTTCCCTCCAGTGTTGAGGAGCGAAAGGGACTGGGAGAGCTCAGTGGCAAGAAACCCAGAAATTACTTAAATCCATAAAACTGTCGAGCAAGAAGTGATTCCGGGCATGAGGCATCACTTAAAGTAGTTTGGAGGGAGAGAGTTCTCTTCAGGCCAGCTCAGAGGGTGGTTCTGGGAAGGCTGCAAGGAGATGGGATTTAGCAAGGCCACCGAGGAAGGATACACTGTGGGCATTGCCACAAAGATTCCGGGCGCGAGGAGGGCAGAGCATGCAAGGGGAAGGTGGGAAGTACATTTGCGCCACAAGCAAGTACTTTTGAGATAGGCTGGTTTATGAGGTGGTAATGGGGCATAGGGAATGAGGATGGGGCCAGTATGTGGGGGTCAGGTTGTAGAGAGCTTTGACTATGAGAAAAGGGAGTTTGGACATTTTTTCTCTGGTCCCTGGGTAAAGTCCAGATCATACTGTCCAACAGAAATGGAATATGTAATTTAAAATATTTTGTTCCTTGTGAAAAGAAACAGGTGAATTGATAATATATTTTATTTAGCCCCAGTATATTAAAGTACTGTAATTTCAGCATATGATTATATCAATATTATTGAAATATTTTCTATTCTTTGTTTTTGTAAGGTCTTCAAAGTGCAGTGTGTATCTTACACTTTAAACTCGTTTCAGTTCGAGCTAGCCACCTTTCACCTACACAGTAGCCACATGTGGCTCATGACTGCGCTCTTGAACAGTGCAGATTTGGAAATTGCACTGAGGTGAGTGATTTGCCGACCTACTTGAAAGAAATTAATCTAGCTTCTTTGAGTAGAGTGCACTGGAGAAAGAAGATACTACCATTTTCTATTCACTCATTCATCCATCTAAGAATGTTTATTAACGTGCCTATTATGGGCAGCACTATTTTAAATGCTAGGGATAAGGAACTGAAATCAACAGACATAAATTCCTCCCCTCAGAAGGCCTGTATTCTAATGAAGAGCCACAGAAATAAACAAATACATAGTGAATATATAATACATCAGATAGCGATACATGTCATATGAAGAGAAAAAAACAGAAGAGAAATTCAGCTGGGGAGATAGCTTATTGGTAGAGAGTTTGCCTAGAGTGCACTAGTTTGATTCCCCATACTGGGTGGGAAGGGCAGTTTGGGGAAATTTTAAAGCTGTGTGTGGTACCACATGCCTGTAATATTGGAGACTGGGGAGGCTGAAGCAGGAGGATCCAAAATTGGAGGCCAGCCTGGGCAACTTAGCAAGGCCCTGTCTCAAAATAAAAATAAAAAAGGGCTGGAGATTTAGTTCAATTCCCACCACTGAAAAGAGAAAGGAATAACAAGAAAGAGTAGTGGTGGGGGGTAGGGAGGGGTCCCAACGGGAAGGGGATTTATGTTTTTAAAGAATGAATTTGGTAGGCCTCACTAAGATGGTAACCTTTAAGCAAAGACCTGAAGCAGCTGTGGGATCAAACTACTATGTTGTGGGGACTGTGGGTGCAGAAGGCTGGGGAGGACTTAAGGCAGAAGGAAGTGGTAAGTACAGGGAGTCATTGTGCACAGAGCATGAGACTAGATGAAATGGCCATGGGAGAGCAGCAGAGAAGAGATGAGGTCTTTGGTTTTGGGGTGACTGTCGTACAACATTTAGAAGTTGGGGGATGATAATCACCAGAGGAATCTGACAAGATGTGGCCAGAGAGATGGGAGGAACACCAGGTACCCTGAAAACCAAGTGAAGACTCTGGAAGGAGGGAATGAACAACTATGTCAAATGTGCCTGATTGATCAAGGAAAATGAAGACTGAGAATTAACAGTTGGATTTAGCAACCTGGGTGTCATGGGGACATTGATAGAGCAAGAAATCTATAGGAGGGCCCTGCAGTCCTGGGAAGAATGAACTCTACTTAGGCAGGGCCCATGAGAATGAAAAAGGGGTAGAGATTTGTAACAGTGTCAATGTTGGGCAGAGGAAAGGATTTGTTATCACACTGTGGAGGAGTGGGAGAAGGGGGTGTCTAGAGCTGCTGTCAGGGTTACTGCTCGGCCTGCGCAGCATGGCCACTTAGGGCTCCGAGCCACTACTCCTCCAGCCTAGGTATGAGAAACCACATTATCTCAACCCATTAGTTCAGCTAAAACAAACCTGGAACTTTTAAGGAAGACCTTGTAATAAAAAGAAGAAAGGAAAAAGTGCAAACATATAAGGACACATCAATTTATAATGCCTGTGATTCTTCTCCCAAGGGAACAAAATGCTAGTCACAAATTAACTTGAGGTGTAAGAATAGTATTTTTTGAACACCTATGATATGACAGACAATAGTATAGGTGTTTCATAAGTTTGCTAATTTATTCCAATCTAAGCATCACAACAACTTTGTAAAGTAGGTGTTATTCCCATTTTATAGGAAGCAGTAAACTGAGGCCTAGAGGGGTTAGGTGAGTTGCTCAAATTCCCATCAGTGATCTGGGGTTCAGACTGAGGTCTGTCTAATACTTAACTTGTCCTAGTGCCATGGTGCTTGGGCATCTGGACAGCCCCTTGCTTCACCTCGGTCTTTTCTGTGAAACTTGGGGAACACTATGCTAAAACACTACCTTGTTCCTGGCCCTGGAGGGTTTTCCTGTGGCTAGTGCTCCTTCAGCTCCTTAGGCCCGGGACAATGGGTAAATATGTCTTCTCCTCATTCTAAGAAATTAATTTCTCTGGCTAAGTTTGCTCTTGACAGGTCAGACCTTAAGGGTCTCACCATGTTTCTCATTTGAGGGAAAGTTTTTGCTTTCCTGTTCTGTATTACCACCTACAAGGGATGATTTTCTGAGGCCAGAAAGCTGAGGGAATCACATGAGCAGTCCAGAAATAGGGCAACCTGGGTCCTAGACAATGTTAAAGTCTGGGACAAATTCAGTTAAGAAAGACTTAAGGAACATCTTAAAAACCCTCAAGGGGTTCTTGAATCTATACATATATCAAAACTTACCTGTAGATTAAACCTGTTTTGTAGAGATAAGAGTTCATACTATGATACTATGACAGTTTGGGGATTAAAGCAGGCTACTCACACTGAAAGATATTAGAAGCTACAGACAATCTAAACTCTTTGCCTAACCTTAGAACAGGAACCCAGAGAGTAGAATGACTTGTTAGAGATCACATTGCTGACTGTGGGACTTTGACCTTTCAATCCAATGTTCTTATGTTCCATCATTAAAGAGAGAAATTAGGGAGGGAACTTAGGGTTGGTTCACTTAACAACAGCAGGGGCGGAGTTGTGGTCAAAAGAGGAAGTGATCAAGTAACTTCCTGGAATACCTGCCTTGCTTGTTAGTGCTGCTCTGGACCATCAGCCAGCGTGATGATCAAAACTTACAGCTATCATTCTGGTATTCTTTGCTGCTGTGAAGTGCTATGCCCTCAGTTATGCTGGATACCTTGTTCTATACTGGAAGATACATACACAGAAAGATGGGGATGATGAGTATAGCTTCATTTTAGAGTTTGTTTAGGAAGAAGAACTTAGACGATAGTTCTCAAATGCTGATTCCCAGTTCCAGGATGCAGTGTGAATTCCCTCTCCTATTCAGATCATCTGACCTGGTGTCAGATCATCTGACCTGGTGATGATGTAAAGTTGCTGCTGTTTCATGCCCAGTATCCCAGCCCTTCCTGCCTCTCTGTCTTTAGCTCTCATAAGGCTTAGAAGAAGCTGCAAGAGAGGCATATGACAGGCTTGAAGATGCTTTTATTGGGAAGGTGAGGGACTGAACCAACTCCTGACAGGCCTAGTCATAAGTGTGCCAGGTGTAGTAAAGAGGTAAAATAAATAGGTAGTAACTGGGGAGGATGCCAATACAGCAAGAAAGGGTACCATTTGCCACAACATCTGGGCCTCTTTGCCATGTGAGCTGGAGTGTGTGGTTTGCTGCAAACTAAAGAGCTGGAAGAAGAATTCTCTGAACTCTAAAGGGTATCAAATATTCCATCTTGTATGGGAGAGAGAGGTCGTTGATCTTGGAGGTGTCTGAGCTTGTGCCTAAGGGCTTATCTGAGGGAAAAAAAAATACAGATGAGGCTCATGCCAGGTGAGAGAACCCCAAATGTCCTGCCACCAATAAGCTTGGAACCTCAAGGCATACCTTAAATGCATGAAGCCAAACCCCTGGAAGAATATCTTGTGCCTAGTACCTGCCACACTCAGTTCCACCCAGGGCTGGGCTTGCTGGTTTGTCTACCCAGCACTCTATTATCTTGTTGGGAGGACCAGACCCTCCAAATGGGAGCCAGGACCCCAGAGTATTCTCACCCCCAGCGTCCTTCTGACAGCCTCCAGCCGTGCCTGGACCCGTGGGGCCTCTTGTGGACACAGCATCTGTAGTTCCCCAGGTCTCATGCGAAGTAGCTGGCTCCCCAACAGGGACCCGAGGGTCCTCACAGTGCTGTGAACGAAAACAGAAGAAGCCACCAGTGGTCAAGTGGAAGGATGCTGGGCCTGAGTATTTGGGTAGAGAAGGCTAAACATCTTGGAGGCTGGGGTTCCAGGAAGATTTGTGGCATGGGGTAACTGAAAGTGCAGATATAAGCCAATTGGTTTACCATTAACCAATTTTGAGACTCCCAGATTTGAAGACATAATTCTCTGAAAAAGAATGTTCTTGTAGGAAGATATGGCTGAGCTATCAGCCAAGGTTTTCCCCAAGTGTTATCCTGATGCTTGCTGCCTTCACCATTTGATGCTTTAACATAGGCTTAGGCCCTCTTCATCTGTCTTTCTTCACTCAGCAGAGCCTGGCTGGACTGGAGTTACCAAGTACAGTGGAGGCCAAGTTGCAGTTGTGGGTCTCTGGGTTTTCTTGGTTATTATTTGAGCCCTTTTTAAGGTACTCCCTCCATGCCCCACAGACTGGTTACTCACATAGTGGAAAAGTTCTCTGCCTGCAGCCAAGCCGTGACCTCCTCAGGTCTTGAGCTGAGTCGAAGCATTGGAGCCTAGAATGGGGGTGGAGAGGATAGGGGTCAGAGGTCATCTCACAAACACACACAGCTCCCAACACCCATCTCTTCTCTGCTCTAAGCTCCCATCAAATCACCCTTGATTTCATGGTCTGACAGGCACTCTGTTTTGTCTCTGCTTTGACCTGAGGACAAACTTGGCACCCAATAAGCATGCAATAATAACTGAATCAAACCAGAACTATCTCCTGCTTGTCACTGAATCCTCTTCACCCCCACCTCCAATTCAGGTCTTATGGCTTCTTGATAGCCTAAGCTAGTTAGTACCCGAGTGGGTGACTGGCCCTCATTTCCAGGGCCCCCCAACTTCAGGGGCTCCAGGATGTTGCTGGGAATGTAGCCACTCCGTCCTGCCTCATTCTTCACCAGCCACCAACGTTTGCTGTGGTCCAGAACCTGCCAAGAGTCACTGTCTCAGTCACATAAGCCTCTGTCCAGCCAGCTTTCCCTGCCCCCACAAGGCTTTTTTCCTCCCCAGCCCTTTCCCATTTTCCTTCTCCCTCTCCAGGCCACCCACCTTGGCAGCCTCATTTTTAGAACATCCAGTCCGGGTTGCCTGTAACTCCCACCAGCCACCATATCCTTTTCTGGTCTCAAGCCCAGACCTTACCTCCAGAACCTCTCCCTGGACCACAGTCAGTTCTTGTGGGTTCCTTGCTTCAAACTCATATAGGACTTGCATTTTCAGGGCTGGTTTGACAGCCCCATTTTGAGAGTCATTGTTGTAGGTCTCCTCCTGAGCAAAGCGTGAGGTGCTTCCTAACCTAGGACTTTTGTCAAGAGAGAGACAGGATGGCAGGAGATGTGACTTAGAAATTGAGCCCCTGTCCCAGCCACAAGAACCCCAGATATCTCTTAGCTATAGTCTGGTGGTGACTTTTAGGGTTCCATGAAGTTTGATAGAAGTCAGTGTTAGGTGGGGTTTGGGGTGGGGGGTTCTGAAGATAGGTGGGGTCTGAAATGTCTTCAATCTCTGAAGAAATTTACAGCAGTGGAATTTTCTACATCTGGGCTCTGCTATGAGCACTTTACACCCAAGCTCTGGGAACCTGAAGGCATGTATGGGTGGAACTATGAGAAGGGATTCAAAAGCTACTTCAAAAGCTTCTTTTGCATCCAAACTAAGGGAGGGGTGTATTTGCATATATCCTAGTCTGGCTAGAAAAGAGCCCAGAGAGTCTCTGAGATGTAGACATGCAGAGGTTCAAAGGCTTAGCCCCTTTTCTCCTTTCCCATAACCATACAGTTCCTGCTAAGCTCAGGCCATACCGACGGGAAACAGAGTCCTGGTATCTTAAGGGTGCCTGTAAGGGACAGACCAGAGAGTGAGTAAGAGTAGGAGACAATAAGCATGGTGATAGGGAGTAGCTGTCAGTCACCCCCCACCCCATTCCCACACAGCTGCCTCCTATCCTGTTCCTGCCTGCCCCCACAGTGATAGACAGGGGTCATCACAGAAACTCAGCACCATCTAGTGGTCATGTGACTGTGGGGAAGGTAGAAACTAACCAGGGTCGAGGGCTTTAGGTAGGACTCTATGCTAAGCATCCCTTACCAAGGAGGAGGGGTCTGGAGGCTGCCAGCCATCATAAAATGTGGGTTGGTAGTGTGGAGGCTCATTGCCTGTCCAATCAGCCCTGCAGGAAGAACAAAGCACAATCCATGTATACTCTGTTTAAGGCTGTGGGATGTAGAGGGAGGAGATGACAAGGACTAGCCTCAGGGATTTTCTGGCTATTGGGGGCATAGTTCATGTGCACAGATGAAAAGCCTCAGAACACCCACAGAAGAGCAAATGATTAAGAATGAATAAACCCCACAGGACAGAGATCTGTGGACTAGCCTCATCACCACCCACAAAGTGCAAATGTATCACCTCCCCAGGAAAACAGTGGCTGTGCTTGGGAATTTGAATTAAAGTGGTAGAAACCAGAGTGTTAGGTCCTGAAGACCCCCTTGGGGTTTCCTGATATATTTTTCTAACCTGTTTGGAGGTAGGTCTTTATTTCTAGCTCAATAATGTGTGGAACTCTACCTTATGAGACTATCATGGCAGGGCTGCTCTGGCTAATACCAGGATAGGGCTGGTGCTTGCATCCTAGCCTCCCCCTTGCCTACCACATAGGGCACAGGAAGGGTGGTGCTATCTGTGGCCTCCAGGTTTGCTGTGCAGGGACAGCCTCTACCTGCCTGCAGGGGAAATGCTTACTCAACTCCTTAGCAAAGTTGCTCACCCTTCCTCCTCAAGGTGAATATTTCCTCTAAAGTTCTTGTACCCATGGATCACTGCTCCTCTCATGCTTTATTGCATATAATCTTTATATGTCTGGTTGATTTATTAATTTAATTTTACTATATTTAAGTCCTTGGGGGATGTATCCTCAGGGCTGTGGCTGATACATAGGCTGCAGCTAATAAATGTTTTTTTCAATTGGAACACATAGACTAGACCTTCTTCTGAATCTTCCACACTAGTGCTTTCTCTTTACCTTAGAAGCATGCTCAGGTCTTCCCTCGACCCACTTACAACTCCTCAAAAGCTGTGGTCTTATTACCTTTTCCTTATCATATTCCTGAGAATGTGCATAAATACCCTGCCTAGGCTTTCTTACCTGTGGCCCTGTCATTACTCCAGAAATCTGATTTTTCTTATTGGAATCAGTCTGTTTAAAATCATGATTATCTCCTGAATGCCAAATCAATGGCTTCATAAGTTCTTCATCCTTCTGGATTACCACAGCATTTAGTGTTATTTATAGCTTTGGGTCATTTTACATAAAATCAAATAATCTAATGTGTCAGAAATTCAACTCTTTTGACGTTTTTACATCTCTGTAGTTATTCTATTTTCTGTATTTCTGTTGAATTGATTCACTTCTGGTTATTTTAAGAAATTTGATCTAAGGGAACAACTGACAATATATTATTGATCAAATGTACATCATTTTATGACTACCGGAGTTATTTTGCATCATTATGGGTACTTTAAAAATCATATCTAGCCCAGTGAGGTGGTGCATGCCTGTAATTCCACAAACTTGGGAGGCTGAGGCAGGAGGATTCCATGTCTGAGGCCAGCCTTAGAAACTTAGCAAGACCCCATCTCAAAATTAAAAAAATAAAAGGGCTGAGAATGTAGCTGGTGGTAAAGTACCCCTGGTTTCAATCCCCAGTACCAAAAAAAATTTTTTTTCACCTGCCAATTCATTTTTCCAGTCTCCAATTCTTGGAATAAATCTGGGGTTTGAAACATAAAATGGTATATTTAACATAATTACTCAGTGTTAAAGTGGCTGAAAATGTCTTTGAGTCCATTGCAGAACCTGTTTCCCAACTTGCTCTAGTGCTAGAGATACCAGGGCTGTCCCCACAGACAGTGTGAGCCCAGCATGATCATGGGTAACAGCAGACTCTGAGACTAGCTCACATGTATTCTGGACTATTAAACACTGTATGAGATGGGAAGTCCAGAATCCATAAATCATTAAATTTAGTGAACAAGAGAGCACATAAAAATAGATTGTTTGGGGGGGTATAAACAATCCAAGTGTCCATTGAAAAATGAGTGAATAATCAAAATGTGGCATGTTCGTACAAGGGAATATTATTCAGCCATTTAAAAAAGGAAATTCTGACACATGCTACAGCATGGATGACCCTTGAGGACATGCTAAGTAAAATAAACCCATCACAAAAGGACAAATAATGTGTTCTACTTACATGAGATATCCAGAATAGGAAAATATAGAGAGACTGAAAGTAAAATAGAGGTGACCAGAGACTGCGGAGAGCAGAGAATGGGGAATTATTATTTTGTGGGTATAAACTTTCTGTTTGAGATGATGAAAGTTTTGGGAATAGATAATGGTGTTGTTTGCACAACACTGTTAATGTACTTAATGCCATTGAATTATACTAATGTACTAAATGCCACTTGAAGCAGTTAAAATGTGTATTCTACCACAATAAAAATATATATTGTTTTAGGGCTGGAGAGGTGGCTCAGTGGTAGAGTATTTGCCTGGCATGTATGAGGTCCTGGGTTTGATCCCCAGCACCACATATACAAATAAATAAAAGCAAAAACAAAAACCAGATGAAAAAAATTCTCTCACTCTCTTAAAAATTATATATATACATATATGCACATATATATGCATATATATAGTATTAACTGATTCATGTCCTTAAACTAGACAAAAACTCCTTTGAATGGGGCTGAATTGATAAATTCCTATCTTTAAGCAAAAGGCATGCTAAAAACAACTGGCTTATTTTTCTATTGACTTCTATGTCTTTCTAATCCCCTCTTCTCTTGGTTTTCATCCCTCTATTCTTTTGGTTCTCTTTTTGACTCCCTGGAATTTCTTTTTGCCTTTTTTTAAAAGATGGGGTGGGGGGAGAGAATCAATTTTAATTATTTTTTCATCTGGTTTTGGTTTCTGTGACACTTAAGTTATATGTGTGGTGCTGGGTTTTGAACCTGGGTCCTCACATAAGCCAGGCAAGTACTTTAACTGCTGAGCCACACCTCTAGTCCCTCTTTTTGCCTTCTTGACCCCTTTTCCTTCTTTCATCTGCATGTAAGTTTCCAACTGCCTTGCCCTCTTCTCTCAAGGAATAGAATAAACTGTTCTTGACAGAGTGTGTTTGGGGCTCCCACTGGAAGGCTCGCCTCTGTGTTCCTGGCTAGTCACATCTATACTCATGTGTTCCCACACAGCCAGTCTAGACCTCTCACCTGGGGCCTGGCTGCCCAGCCTCTGTGGACTATTCCCTCCGACACCTCAGCTTAGTAAAAGGGAGTGAGTTTCCTGTCACACCCGCCACAGCTCTCGTCAGTTCGGCCTCCTGTCCAAATGCCTATGTCAGTTATACCAGCCTGGGTCTTGGGCACCTTTTTCTCTCTTAAATGGGCCCCTGCCAACTGGTTTCCAAGTCTTTCTGATGTTACATTTGCAGCATATCTTATACTAGTAATTCTTAAATTCTGGGCTGGATTAAGACAGTTTTCACTTTGACCTTGACAAAAATGAGAAGCTCTTTTAGCAGAGGTTGGTATCTTGCCTTTCTTGGGAAGAATTGTTTTCCTTTAATACTAAGTAAAGGTGGTAATATATATTTTTTTTAAATTGGTCACATTTAGCTTAGCAAAATGTTGGGAACTTGGGCCTGAGCAGTGGCTCAGTGGTTACGATGCTTGCCTGGCAAGCGTGAATATGTGGCTTTGAACTCCAGCACCACGTACACAATAAAGTGTCAGAGCAACAAAAGCCTCATGAAAAACTAAATAAAATTGATTCATTCTCTCTCTCTCTCTCACTGTCATCTTCTGTTTAAAAAAAAGTTGGGAACTTCATGTAAAATCCTCCAAATTGTTTTGAAATATTTCTGGTTTGTGACAATATAATGTCTGGCCACCTCTTGGGTCCCACCTCCACACATCTCAGGCCCAAATTCAGTTCATGCCTAGTCTTTACTCACCAGCTAGTGGTCCAGGACACACCCAGCCCCTTCCAGAGGCTACTCTCAGGTGGGCTTAGACAGGACTGCAGCAGATCGATGGCTTTGGGGGTGAGGAGGGGTGAGACTACTTGAGCTGCCAGGCCAGTCTCAGGGCACTGGGCCAGGATCTGGAGGAGGGATAGAAGGTGTCAGGAAGCCTAGGCCAGATGTGGATGGGAAAGGCCTGGATTCTCTAGCCCTGGTCAGTTGCCTGTCTCCCATAGAGCCCTGGTGTCCTTGGTTCTGACCCCTGCCCATAGAGTCTTCTGGGGGTGCTGGTCATACTAGGGACATTGTCTTGGGGTCAAGGAGGTGAGTATGCTGGGCAGAGCAAAGGGAAGACCCATAGCCTCCCACTACCTGCCACTCCCCCATCCTCTCCAGGCCTCCTTTCCTCCCTCTGCTTCTGGGTAGCTTCAGCTTGTCCCACTTCCCCACTCACAGAGTCCAGAGTTTTGAAGAGGATGTGCACGAACTCAGGGGCACTTGTCTCCTGCAGCCTAGTGCCCAGCTTCCCCTGAGGACACAGAGCAAGTCTGTCACCACCCTTAATCCCACAACATCTTCACCAGGAACCCAATTCTCCATAATTATTTTGCCTTTTAGCTGGGAGCCTAGCATTCTCCAAATGTCCCAAGCCGGGAGCAACTGAAGAAGGGAAAGACTTGGGATGTCTGAAACCAGTGAATGGGAGCGTTGCTAGGGAAGGAGGACTGGAAAAGTGATGGGGAGCCACAGACCAGGAGGTTGAAGCTGTACTTGATCTTCTGGAAGCAGTCAATGTAGAGTTCCTGGGATATTTCTGTGGGAGTAGGAGCAAAGGCAGTGTTCACAGATCATCCCAAGACAGCCCCACTCCTCTCCCCTGGCCCTCAGCACTTACCCCCATGAGCCTTGCTCTTTTTTTTCCAAAATTTCTTCTTCTTGACGCTGGTATTTGCCTGGGCCTCCTTCAATTTTTCCATGAACAGCTCAATGTCCCCTAGGACATGGTTCAGCACCTCCTGGGCCCCAAACAACCCATTACCTTGAGTGGATAGTTAGGACTGTCCTTTCCTGGCCACCCTGGGGCCCTGGACTCCCACAGGGAGGGGAGGACTGGTGTACTACTCCCTTCTCTTGGGCCCAGGAAGCCTTGGCAAGATAAGACCATCCTCAGTTACCTCATCCCTCTCTAGGTCGTCTGGGGATGGAGAACGTCTTGGAGGAGACAGAGAGAAGGCGCTGGGTTCTCTGGCACTGGGGTGGCGTGACAGGGCCCTTGGGGATGGTGGAATGCCTACAATGAAAGGGGACTATGGGCCTAGAGCTCCTTAGGCTTTTGTTTTAAACCTTCACTTCACCTGGCCCCATCTCCCAAACATACTGTTATCTGGGTTCATCCTGTAAGGCTGCTCTGAAAGAGGCTCCCACTCCGGAGGGGGTGTCTGCTCCAAAGGAAGTGGCCTTTCCAGAGGTGGCCCCTTCCATCTGTTCTGGCCTGGGTGAAGGCCCCCAAATCGAGGTCTGCTAAGGACAAGGTAAGGGATACATTTTTAATAAAGTTCTTGTTAAGACCTTTTGTCAAGACCCCACATTTCTGCCCCAGGACCTAGGGATCAGCACCTCTCTCCCAAGGTTCCACCCTTGCTCCCTGCTCTCCATCTAAAACTTCCCTGACTCCACTCTGCCTCATCTGCACAGTCCCCAGGTTCTCTTGGGTCTCATAGCAGTCCCTGGGGACAGTCTTTAGTGTTCCCTGGTCTAGCCCCTTCCCTATGGCCATCTCTGCCCTTTCCCAGTTCTACGCTTGGGTTGGTTGGGGCACACGCTCATGAGTTCCTCAGATGTAGGGTCAGAGTCTGGTCTGCTGAGATCTGAGCTGTGAGGCCCCACAGGTGGCTGGATAGGCTGCATACCTTTGCTCCAGCTCCTCCTCCAGAGCCTTCTGCAGGATGGTCTGTAGCCGCTCGGCCTGGAGGAAGCAACAGTCAGGCTGTATGTGTGTGCACACACGCACATGTGCACACACAATGGTTACTGAACCTCACCCCTGGTCACTCACCCCCACTTCCTGGCATTGGAAGAGCAGAATGCTAGTGCTTGGCAGGCCAGACTCCTGCACAGTGATGGACAAGATGGAGTTATAGGAGCAGGTGTTGAGTGCCACATCCATGGCCTTGATGTTGTCCAGGCGGTAAGAGTCCAGTTCCTCCTGGGCCGAGTGAAGAGGTCAACTTTAGGCCTTTGAGAACCAAATTTGGCCTCTAGAAGCTCCTGTCCTCTGGTAGCCTGGAACTGGGGTGTCATCTACCCTCACACATGCCTCTAGCCCCAAACCTTGTCTCCTGTCTCTTCCTAGGCCTTGGTGTGTACTGTTTATGGGAAGATTGGCTACTATTTGAGGAATGGAGGGGTGGAATTGAGAATCTTGGTGCTTGTTCTTCCACAGCCTGGGCTAGAGACAGTGGGAGGGCTGACCTTGGTCTCGATGTCCAGCAGCTGGAGCCAGCCATCTCTGACCTGCAGGATCAGGTCTTGGCTCCACACTCGGCCCTGTGTGTCCAACTCTTGCAGCTGCTGCAGGGCATCCTTGGGCTCCTGGACTCTCTGTGTCCCCAGCTTACATGTCATCAGATGCTGTAACAAGAAAGGAAGAGGCCAGACTGGAAGAAGGTTTGGAGAAGGGTGGTCATAGGCAAGGGAAGGCACCAGAGGGACAAGGCATGTCCTTTAGTTCCCCTTGTGGGGGAAGACCCAAATCCGGATAGAGCACCCTTCAAGGGCAGTGTGAGCCCAAGTAGGAGTAGGGCTAAGGATAGCCTTCCAGGTCTGGGACTAAGGGCCTGCGTGAGGGATTTTAAGACTCCAAAGGAAGGATAATTATGGGGAGTCTGGGTTCTGCTGGATGTGAATTCCAAACACGCAACATATAGTATCTGAACTTCTGAGTGGGCTAGATGACCCCTGGGCTTCCTTTACTGCATCTCAGAGCCCACCTTTCCAGCCTGGTCTTCCTTCTTATTGATCCAGCAGGCCTTTCTCTGTGTCTTTGCTCATACTGTTCCCCATACCCAGATGCCTTTCTCACCCCTGTCAAGCCAGCGCTTCGGGTCTCTCAGGAAGAGGGTCAAGCCCACCTTTCCTAATGCTTATCCAGAGAGATCCATAGTGATCTCAGTCTCCATAAAAGTCCTTGCCTTTTGCTACCTGATGGTTTGGTGGGTCTTTGCCCTTATCTACTTCCTCTAGGAGAACCATTCCCCACTGACTCCCCATCGAACTTCTCCCAGCCACATGTTGTCTTTCCTGGTCTCCCTCCCTCCACCTGGTGTCCTTTCTTTGTTGGGACGATGCAGATTGCATCTTTTCCTTGCCCTGCATCTCCCCACCCCTGCCTGGGTCCAGCTCTTTCCTCTGTGTTCACGCTACCGGCAGTTCAGGGGATCCTGGTTTCCCTGTCATCCTGAACATGTCCCCTCTTGCTCTAACCTCCTGGGTTTCTATGAAGCCAGTTCCCAGCCTTACCCCATAAGGAAGCCAAATACTCTGGCCTCTGCCCAGCTAACTATCCTTTCTTTACTTCCTTGTAAGGTTTTCAGCCCCTCACCCCCATGTGGCACCCTATTGTCTCCGTTAGAGCCCTAACACATGAGGCTGCCAGGGTAGGGATGATAGCAATCCCTTTCGTGGTATCTCCCACCATGTCCTCAGCAGTGCATGCTCTTTTTTTTTTTTTTTTTTTTTTTTTTTAAGAAAGAGGGGACAGGGAGAGAGAGAGAGAGAGAAGCAATTTTTTATTTAATTTTTCATGTGACTTTCATTCCTTGGACTCTTTGTTGTGTATGTGATACTGGGGTTCAAACTCCTGTACTCGTGCATGCCAGGCAAGCACCGTAACCCCTGAGACACTGCTCCAGCCCCCAGTGTGTGCTCTTCTGACCACACCTTTGTAGCTTGCACTTTGCTTTTACTGTGTTGTTGACAGTCCTTTGGTAATGAGATCATGAAGTAGCAGTTACCCTCCTGGGCGGGGCTAGAGATTCCATTCTAGTAGCTCAGCCAGCCTACCAGGAACTCTGGCCAGACACTCCCCTCTTACTGGCTCTGTCAAGACCTACAGGGCTGCAGACTCCACACCTTCCCTCCTCCAGTCGTGCCCGTACAGAGCAAAGAACGACTCCCTGGAGATGGGTGTGGTAGGAGGTGCATCTGGAAACAAGTGGAGTTGGGCAGGGAAGTTCTAGGTGCCTGTAGGTGCCTGCTACTCCTTACCGTCTGGGGATCAAACCTCTAGCTGGGCCTGCTCTGTCCATCCCATCACCATTTTGCCCCAGCATTTTGCAGATGCTCAGTTAGGGTGCAGGCTGGTTGGATCTGAGGCCACAGAATTAGACCAGATCAGGCTGTTAGCTTCCACAGCATAAATATCTGAGGTGTCTCTGATTTGGCATGATGGTGGACACACAGAAACACTTGGCTTTAGAGGAAAAAGTGTGGGCTCCAGAGGTACTCACCTCCACCCTGTGCTGTGTGATGGTAAGCTCTGAGGCCAGGCTCTGGGAGTACTCTTTCCGGTGCACTGTAAAGAATAAAGGGTGGGAGGTGGCAGGCGAGTGAGATGAACCTTAGGCAATTGGAAGGGACAAGAGGGAGAAGTCAGAGGATGGGGGCAAGCAAGGCTGAGGGTCCAGGGAGAGCTTACAGTAAATGGCTCTGCTGCTGGGCCGGGACATGGTGTCGTTGCTGAGGACGGATACCTAGAACCCCAAGTGAACCAAAGAGAACCATCAGTGCTGGCGAGAGGAATACCAGGCACAGAGAGAGCTGCTATTGCTCTGACCTGGGATCAATGGGACCAGACCCAAAACCTTGGCTCTGGGGGATCTTTCCAGAACCATTTGTAGTCAGTGTCCTCCTTTGAAGAGCCCTCCATCTTGGCTAGCCCTGGAGGCCCCAGGCTAGGAAAAGGAGGGCCACAGCATGACTCTACCCCAGGTTGGGCCCTAGGCCTTCCATTATTTGGATCTGGAACTAAAGCCTACCCTGGACCTGGGTATGAAAGATGCCAGATGAGTGAGCTGCACCTGCTCCTTCAGAGAAGGCAAAGGATTCACCTGCCTTTCCTACCAGAGCAAGCCTTCTTGTCCAGCCCTGTTTCTATTCTGCAAACCAGGAGGAAGCTGATGTTAGCCCATGATGGAGATCCTCTCATTATATGTATATGCACCTGTCCATGATGGAGCTCAATAGGACTTGTCAGTGATCTGCACTTCCCTCAATGTCTCACCAATACACCTATCTTTGCTCTCCTATGCTCCATATCCTCTCCAAGAGCTCCTCCCCACTACAACCCTTTAAATCCAGCCCATGGATCACCTCCTTGGTGAATCCCTCCTTGACTACCACCCTGTCCAGATTGCCCTCCAAACCCCATGTTCAGCCTTTTACATTCCTCTGTGACAACAGCCACAGTCTCAGCAGTCCCAGTGGATAGTACCATGAGCCTGCTGCCAAGCCCCTCAGGAAAACCATGCCATTTGGTCTTCACCACCATTCATGCATACTGACTTGGTGCATACTGTTCTACAGGTTTGTTTGTTTGTTAATAAGAGGGGACAGTGAGAGAAACATAGAAAGAGAGAAGCAATTTTATTTAGTTTTTCATGTGACTTTCATTCCTTGAACACTTCATTGTGTACATGGTGCTGGGGTTCAAACTCACACCAGGCAAGCGCTGTAACCACTGTGCCACTGCTCCAGCCCCTGTTCTACAGGTTTTGTCTTCCATATCTCATTTAATCCTCCAAACAACTTCACTAGGTTAGCAGATGAGGGCTGAGGACATGGTGATATTTAACAGAATTAACCCAGACCTGTCTGGCTGCAAACTCTATGTTTTAATTGTTTATGTGCTCCTGTCACTGGGCAGTGAGCTGGCACAGAGTGGGTCTAGAACAAATATCCATTGAAATAGAACCAAATTAAATGTGATGTGTGTGTATGTGCAAGGTGGGGTGGTGGTTAGTCGTGAGTGGGTCACGTATGTGTTTTCTGAATGGGGTGTGTATGCATCATGCATAGGTGTCAGTTTTGTGGGTCTCCACACATCTGCATGGTGAGTCTGAGTTGTTCAGAACCCTGGAATATCCTGGGCAAAGTATAAGAGAGCACCCACACCTGTTTTTTAGGACTTTTAGGAAAATAACAGAGGCTCTGATAAGATGACTCAGCGATGGAAAAATGAATCATCATTATGCGACTATGGAGGAGGCTGCTAAGTCTCTGTTCCCTTGTTTGGGAGGACCCTTTTCCACTGCAAGGGGAAAGGGTGCTGGAAGCCTGCTTCTCCTCTACCCACCTCCCTTAGGCTATGGCATACTTCCTGATTCTAGACCGAAAGAGAAATAAGCACTGCCGTAGTCAGCCCCTTTCTGCTCCCCCACACTAGGATGGTCCCTGTGGATCCCTATGGGTGGGTGGAGGTGGGAAGACTCTAAAGACCCCAACCCCAGGAAGGGGACTGGCTGTGGTCTGCCTGGCCCCTTGTGGTGTGGGAAGCTGTGGTAGTCTTGTTCCCCCATTTTTCTCCCAGGGAAGGGTTATCTATATCTCAGACACTGGGGCAAGCATCCAGAGGGACTTCTGGAGCTCCTTGCCCTGCTTCTTAGCCTACCAATCAGCCACAGAGTCCTATGCCCTCCTTGGGGTTGATCCTCTGGCCTCCATCTCCAGATTGGCTGGAGAGAAGCCCTGGCTCAGGAAGCCTCTGAATGGCCCCCACTTGCTCTGTGGCTGAGCCATACCCCGATCTTCCCTGAGGGATAGGCCCTTACCTGGGTGCCAATGTGTTTGGTGGCTGATCGCCTGAGGATCTGGGTTTCAAGCAGTTGGTCTGGCACTGGTGGCAGGAGAACCCTGGTTTCTCTGCCAGCTGCCTCAGGCAGCTCCCTGCTGGTGAGCAGGTGGCCCCAGGTCAGCAGCAGATCCTGTAGTGATGAGGCTATGGAGGCAGCCACACCTGTGCTCTTTGGACTCTTGTAGGTGGGGAAGCCTCTCAGGCCACTACCCACTCAGCGCTGAACTGAACTCATTCCTGTGCCCACAGGTGCGCTGAGATTGGCCAGAGACCTTTGCTTCCCAGTGTCCTCCTTGCTGGCCTCTGGCCTTAGGTGTAACCCCCTTGTTCCTCTCCCTTTTGAATACTTCATCTGGGGTCCCTGGTCAGCATCAGGCACTGGGGCCAGGGGCAGAAGGAGACGGCATTATGGCCTGGGGAGTCTGGGTTCTATGATCAGGTGACAGGCCACTTAGAGGTGGGTCCCAGGCTTGGAGGAAAATGTGGATTGGTACGTGTGGTGTGTGTGCACGTGTGCTACACCCATGGGCACATGATCACATGTGGCCAGGTGGTGCCTGTGAACAGGACATGGACCTGTCAGAAAAGATAGGGACAGAGGCACTAGAACACTGTGGACATAAATGGGGGGCTAAAATTTCTTTCCAGGGGCTAGAGCGGTGGCTCAGTGGTTTCAGCGCTTGCCTGGCAAGCACGAGGACCCGGGTTCAAACCCCAGCACCACATACACAACTAAGTGTTGGAGCAACGAAGGCCATGTGAAAAACTCAATAAAGTCGTTTCGCTCTTTCTCTGTCTCTCACTGTCCCTCTCTCTTTACTATTCTTTTTTTTTTTTTTCAGGGCTGGGGATGTCCCTCTCTCTTTAAAAAAAATAAAAATAAAAAAATAAAATAAAATTTCTTTCCAGCAGGCTTGCTTTGTTCTGTTCTTCCTTCTGTCCCCTGCTACCCAGGAGGGAGCCTCCCACTCACTCATTCTTGTTCTTCCATCTCTTCTACCTTACCCTGTGTCTCCAGACCCCTGGTGGATGCCTGGCTGGCTTTAGCAAAGACAGGAAGCTGAGGTACCCCCCACTGTCCCTACTAAAGGACTTATCCAGTCCCTGTGTTTTGTTATATTTAAAAATATCCCTTGGCATCCAGGGTGTATGAGGCTCCTCCTTCTGGGACCTCAAAGCCCAATGGAGGAGACTTGGCATAAACAGAAACCAAAGGAGTAAGCAGGAGGGGAGGAGAGAGAGGAAATGCCAGTGTGGGGTGTGGGAATTGATCCTTGTGGGACAGAGTCTCAGGCACTCAATGGTGTTTTCATCCTGTGGCCTCTGTGACTGCAGTCTGCACTCCCATTCATGGCCTTCCTGGGACCAGCCCAGGAGATCTTGGCCTGCTCTTCCCACCCCCAACCAGACGAATAGTTCCCTGGGTGGCCTGGAGTCCAGGGATTGGATCCCAGTGAGAGGTCTCCCCCACCTCAGCTGGTGTGGATTCCAACTTCTGGGGCCTGGGGGTCAGGTGCCTTTTGGGCCAGCACCTATTCATGACTGCATGGGAACCAGCCCTCCTGACCTCCTTTGGCTGTCCTGTTCCCTGGGTCTCAGCATCTTGGATCTCCTTCAGCGTCTTTCAGGACAGAACAGCCTGTCTCCTTGTTGCTTCCCCTAGTCCCAGCCTGCTTCATCAAAGTCATAGTCACATTCTACTCTTGGTTAGTCCTGACTTGGGTGCCCAGCCAAAACCTCATTTCTATCCAGCTCAGGCCAGATCCCATCCTTCCCACAAGCCTTTCCCCAGGTCAGTGTGAGCACAGTAAGGACTCTCATGGTGGGCCTTGGAACAGGCTGGGGCAGGGGTCAATTTATTGCAGAGTTCCACATGACACTGAGTGATCCCTTCAGTGAGGAACCCTTTGTAGCTAGGGTGGGGGCTGGGACTTGGGCTTCTTTGATGACTGGTTTGGGGACATTCATTTTCTAGACTGAAGCCTCTCCAGGGAAAAGGGTATTGGAAAGGGTGGAGAGGCCAGGCCACTCAACTGGGCCCAAAGACTGCTCCAGGTACCCAAGAAATTCTTGCTAGGGCAGGAAGAGTTGGAACCCTGGTGGGAGGAGAAAGAAGTAGAACTCAGGGAGCATCTTCATGAAAGTGTGAGGCTACAAGTGGGGGGAACTTGTTCATTCTTTCAGTGGGACTCCTGGGAGAGCCATCCCTTGCCAGGGCACAGAGGTAAAACACTGCTCTGAGACAGAGGAATTAAGGACAGAGATGAGTTCCCTCCCTTACATTCCAGAGGCAGAAGAAACAAACACATATAAAGATAATCAGAGTCCTGGTAAGTGACAAGAAGGAAATAAAAAAGGGGATGTGGATGAGAGTGTGGGATGGGAGGGTGCTTTGGATGTAGGAAGTTAGAGGAAACACCTCTGAGGAGGGAGCGTCAAGCTGAGACAGAGGGATGGGAAGGAGCCAGGAAAAGGGGAAAGGAACACAGAGGATCCACATCTGGGGAGGAAAACAGGGTGGCTGGAGTGGAATGAGCAGGGAGAGGTGGCCTGAGATGGTAGGCAGCAGTCAGAGCACATGGGACCCTACAGGCCAGGAGTCTGGCTGGTATTCTAGAACAGTCAGAGGACATGGAGATTTTGGGTGGAGGAAGGGCATGGTCTCTGTTTTAGATAGTCTATCTGGCCTTGGGGACAATGCATCATAGTGAGGATGGAAGTGGAGAGGGAAACCTATGAATAGGTGCTGTGGTGGCTGCACGGGGCACTGTGGCCTGGGCAGTAGGAAGGCAGTGAGGATGGAGGCATGCTGCCGGTAGAAAGGACAAAAGTGCCATGGGTAGACTGCAGGGTGGTGGTGGCAGGGGAAGGCTGAGAGGGTAAGGAGGAGGGCAAGGGAGCAAGCTCCAGAATAACACAGAGGGAAGACTTTCAGGAAGGAAGGAGAGGACACCTGGGACAGGTGCTACCAAGAGGGCAGTACCCGAGTATTTGTCCATGTGGCAGTCATGGTGGTCCTCGGAGAGAGTCCCCTGGAGGTGGTAGGGGCTGAAGTAAGGAGAGAGCTGCAGAGGGAGGGGCATGAGGAGGTGGAGATGGTGGGATGACAGTGATGTAGGAGGCTGCATTAGAAGGGGGGCACTGGGGTCGGGTGAAGTATGGACGCTTGTTTCCCTGTGTCTAAGGTGGGAGATATTTTGCAGAGATCTGGAAGAGTAGTGGGTGGCATGTAGGTGGAGGGGCTGGCCTTTGGGAGGGTGGGCAAGAAGAGGGGTCTATCTGATCATGTCCTGGATAGTCCCTGCTGTGCTCCCTGTGCCTGCCCTCCCACACGGAGGCACAGGAAGAAGGCTGAGGGAGGGTGATTTGAGGACATATGGCCAATTCTCTGGGCCAGGGTGGTGTGGGAGTTTACAGGAGAGAAGGCTGGCCTGGTAACAAAGAAGAAACCCTGTAGCTTCACTTGCTTTTAGTTGATTTTAAAAACAATGGATTTGGAGGTCACAGAGCTGAACAATGTATTATTGTCTCTCACTAGCTTCACTGTAGATGATACCTCTGACAGAAAGGTTATGATAATGTTTGCCTAGGTTATTTTTCAGGGACTTGAAGGCTACTTTTGTCAAAAGCACTAACTCTTCACTGGGGCCTGCAGATGTCCAATGGCTGACTTAACAGCGGTAAGCTCTGCATGTCTGCCTTCATATTCTATCTGTCTCCTGTGCTCTTCAATGGTCAACAGATTACCAATCACTGGTTCACAGTGTCTCCAGACCCCTGGATGGGTGCCCACAAGTCTCCAGGCCTTTCTAACCTGACCCCCACTTCATACCCCCTTGCCCAGGGGTAAAAGGAGCTTGAAACTTAGGCTAAGCGGTCATTCCAGGTGCTAGTGCTCCATCTTAGTTTTGCGGGCTTACCAGGTCTTTTTCCTCACTCCAACAACTATCCTCCATTCATTAAACCCCTTTTTAGCAACTAATAAATGGACTGTGTTCAGTAACAGGTCTTTGGTACTCCTGGAAGCCACTCTGTCCAGGAATGGGAAATTGGGGTCAGAATCTCAGAATCTCATACTCCCCCTGTTTTCCTAGATCACCCTGGGTTCCTCGGTTACCCACACTCCAGAGCCAAAGATGAGTACTATTTCTCTCTCTCTTTTTCTTTCTTTCTTTCTTTTCTTTATCATTTTTCATGTGGTACTGGGGATTGAACCCAGGATCACTTGCTGAACTATATTGATACCCAGTCCTTTTTATTTTTTATTTTGAGACAAAGTCTCACTAAATTGCCTCGGTTGGTCTTGAACTTGCAATCCTGCCTCAGGCTCCCAAGTTAGCTGGGATACAGGTATGCATGTGTCTAGCTCCTCCCTTTTCTAATTGCCTTGGTAGCCTGATGTCAATCCATTTCTTTCTCAGCCACTGCCACTACACATGTGGCTCTGAGCCTCCCCATCCTGGGTCCATCCTGTGACTCATATGCATGCCTCCCTCCTTCCTTCCCTCCACATCCCACCCGTCATCCAGGCAGATGTTCATGGGGCCTGGATTCCTCTGCTGTCTTTGACCTGACAGCCCTAGAGGAAAGGCTTTCAGGATTGTCTGGAAGCCCTTCAGAGGCCTGGACCTTGACCTGTGATTCAAATCAGGCTTCTCCATAGATTGGGTTACTTCAGCCTCCAGGAAGAAAATGCCCTCTATGATCTCCAGGGTGGGGCCTGGCTGGGGCCCAGCTTACATGTCATGTGTTGGGTGTCAGGTGGGTATGGGGGGTGGAGGTGGAGAGAGCTGGTTCCATCACCATGTGGACAGTGACCTGACTGTCATCTAGGACCTGATGGCACTGAGATAGCTTACCCATGGCCTCTCCCTGGGCCTGGCCACAGCTCTACCCTGGCTCACACACATCTGCTCCTACTCTCTTTTTGAGCCACCACCCAAGGCCCACAAGATACAGCCATTCAAATCCACGTAGTAAAAGAATATTCAAGATGTGGTACAAAGTTCACAATGTAATGTCAAATGAAAAAAGACAGGTTGTAAAAAGTAAGGTCCTAGTTTTGCAAAACAAACACACAAACAAATAAGGAAATTGAAATCATAAATTGACACATGGAAAAAAAAACTCAATAAACCTGTAATAATATAAATCTAAACAGAAAATATGGCTTTTATGTAAATATAAATATAGAAATGTTCATGATGTAAGATAAGATGAAGTAAGCTTGTTACAAAATATAATACTCAATTTTGTAAAAAAAAAACTATAGTGATGAAAATCTAAGCAGAAAAAATTGTAACCATGTGATTCTAAGTATTTGTTCAATACTTGTTCTGTAATAGACACCCTTCTAAGTTCTTTATAGCAAAAGCCCATAACTCTTTGAAATAGATACTGTGATTTTCATCCCCAGTACATATGAAGAAACTGAGGTTCACAGAAGCATAGAGAAGTTAACTGATTCGTCTCAGGTCACACAGCTAGGCAGGCATGCAATTCAGTGAGCAGCTGGGCTTGCAGAAAAGACATTGAAAGAAGTAATGTGCATTATCTCAAGATATGCTTGTTTAGGGAGGTTCTTTTTTGTGGTTTTACTTTTTTTGTGCTATATTTTCTGACTCTTTCCCAAAGAACATTACTTTTGTAATCAATGCATCTTCATTCCCACTCCATCCCACACGAAATAGATGGCAATTTTACAAGTAACAAAACAAGACAAAAATGTCCTGGAAATGTACTCCTTCTGTAGCACTGGGCTGCTGTGGTTGTTTTAAAGGGCAAGATCAGTGGCCTGGGCCTAGGAAGGCTGGTGGGAGAGCTCAGCTCCCCCGTCTGCCACGTGGCCCTTGATGGTCCCAGGGGCTTTGGGCTGTGTCCCTTAGTAATCTCATGTCTCCCCACTGATGCCACCTACTTCTTGGGTTAAGGTCAAGCCTCAACCTCATTGGCCTTGAGAGTTGTGGGCTTTCCAGGGCTTTAGGGAGAGGTGTCCTGGGAGGGGCTGTGCACAGCTAACACAGAGGAGTCTGGGAGCCTTTCCTGGCTTCTTGGCCTCACAACTCCACGTGGATTCTCACCTCCACACCTGTCTGCAGCCCTAGCTGCTACTGGGATCCTTTTGGTGAACAGGAGATCAATATCTCATTGGCAATGAGGCCATGTGGAACACTCTACACTGTATGGAGGAAGAGGCTCAGAGTTAGAAACACTCCATTTGAAACCTAGCTCTGGCTCGTAGCTTGGGCCAGAACCCAAGTTTTCTGAGCTTGGGATTCATCATTTGTCAAAGGGCTGGTGCTTGACACAAGGGCTGTGATCTGTCCAGGAGCCAAGAAAACACAATTGCCCAGTCTGGAGTGGGGAAGGGACTGCGTAAATCTGTCTCCAAAGCTGGCCTCTCTAGAAGTCCTTCCTGCTGCTGCCAGCTCAGTGAGCCACCCAAAACAAATCCTGCTCCACCCTCCACGGCATCTCCTCTGCAGGCAGGCTGTCCCCAGGTCCCTTAGCTTCCCCCCACCCCTGAGCATCTATGTAGACTGCCATTATGGTTTCTCTAGAGAGGCTTCCTAAATGCCTGGCACCACAAAAATCCCTGGAAGCCTGCACGAAAAGCAAAAGCCTATAGACCACACATGGATCGACTGACTCAGTGGGTCCAAGAAGGAGTCTCAGAATCAACATTTTTATAATTTTCCCAGTGGTTCTGAACCAATGCTCCACCATGCAATGTCCTGCCTTTAGTGTGTCTTCAGAAGTGACCAGTGCTAACCTGTAGCCCGACTAGCTTGGATCTGAGAGGCTGGCCCTCTGGCCTTCTGGCCACCCCCTGAGCTTCTCATACCACTGCCTAGATGGACTCCTAGAGTGTGGTTGGGCTACAGAGAGGCAGCATCACTCCTGAGGAGCTTGTGTGATGCTCTGCATTGGTCAGCAGACAGAACTGGGAGCTCCAGCCTCCCTAACTCACTGAACCTCAGTGGCCTCTGTGCTCAGAATGTTCGTTCACATACAGGCCTTGGCAGACAGCCTCACAGAGCTATGATGAGCCTGATGAGCATGGCCTGTGATTCTGCCACCCTTCCCATCAGGCTAGGGTCATAGCACTGAACAGAGCATAGAACCCAGGCCACCAAAGATCCTGTCCTGCAAGACCTGCCTAGGATTCCAGAAAAAGCCCTCCATGGGAGCATGTAGTGGGTGGGAGCTGCCCTTTAGTCTGTAGCTGGGTCAAGAAGCCTGCAGAGAAATTGCCAGACCTCTTCAGCCCTGAGGTTGACTAGGCCTGAAGAAGAGAGTGGGCAGCTATGAGGCCCTGGGTAGAGCCAATCCCTCAGAAGGGCCATGGCCTCTGTGACTCAAGACAGACACCCACTGTGCTTGGCACAGTCTACTCTGAATGTGGCTCCCCTGGGCTGGAGGGGACCCCCAGGAGACCCATCACCCCTTGATTCCTGGCTCCCTGAAAGGTTCCCTCATACAAGGTACTCACCACCAGTCAAAACAGACCCCATCCCAGCCACTCAGCTCTGATTATTAGAACATTGATCCTCAGGCCAGGCGCAGGCTGACATCCTTGGAAGTCCACCCTCTGCTGCTCTCTTTGAAGACAAGCCCTTCAGATATTTAGAGATGGCACTATGCTCTCCTGGGGCTCCCCAGGGCATCATCAGACCACAACCCCTGGGTTCAAATGAACTCTTGGAACATCGGTTTCCTCATCTGTGAAATGAAGACAACCTCAACTATTTACTGAATGCGTGCCCTGGCCAGGCTGTGCACTAAATGGGTCATACACCCCACATAGTGACAATTTATTAACGTTTGCTGACCCTCAGCTCCAGGGCCTTGGCTCCATGCTGTCTGCAGAGAGGTGCTGGTGCTCTCTGCTGGACAGTAGGTGAACAGCAGTCAGGAAAGGTGAGAACAAGGTGGAATTCGATGGTCAGGGTGGGAGGGGCCTCAAAAAAGATCTGGTCCCAGCCTGATATTTTACAGATGGGAGAAATGAGGCCAAGGCCAGCCACCTCACTGAGTGTCCTCTTTGAAGATTTCCTAGATTGTGGCACTCCCCCTACAGCATGAAGCTGAGCAGGTCAGTTTCATCAGGTTTCCTGACTCCCCCAAATCCCTTGCAGGTCACACCCCATCCCACTTCTCTGGAACTGCACCTTGGAAGGTGGTAGGAGCCATCATCACGGGGAAGATATTGCCAGGTGATGGCTACGGGGCAGAGGCTGAGTGCCCTTCCTTCAACTGGTGGCCTGGATTTCGAGGGAGTGTCGTGAGGGTGAGGCAGAGGGAAGGAGGGCTGCGTTGTGAGGTAAGCCTAGAAAACACCACCCCTGAGAAGGACAGTGGTCTGGAGCCTCCCAGCCTGTGATGCTCAGGGAAGCTGAAGGGACATAGGCTGCAGGGACATCTAGGTCCTGACTGGATTTGCTCCTCTAGCTGGTAATAAAATTGGAGGGTAGAGTCCTAAGGGGGTCTTCCAGTAGAGAGTGCTGCCAGACTTAGGAGATTCTGGAAACTTTATAACTTCTCTGTTTTCCATTCATGGTAGTAGTCCTCAATTATTGGACATCTCTCTGAAAGGAGCTGTGTGATGTGCTTAATGGGTATCATTTCTTTTACTTTCAACAATACCATAAAGTAGGTCTTTTACATCCGTTTCATGAATGGGGAAACTGAGGTGTGGAGACATAAAGTAATGGTCCTGGATCTAGCTAAGGTGGGACATGAGCTCATGTCATCTATGTGAATGCTTTTCCACTAATCTCACTGCTTTGTGTTTGTTCTTGTCTTCTTGTCCCCTCAGTGACTAGTCACAGATCCCCTAAGAAGCATGGACCTTCCTTCTTCTTCTTCTTCTTTTTTTTAAAGAGAGAGGGACAGTGAGAGAAAGAGAGAGATAGAGAATCAATTTTATTTAGTTTTTCACATGGTCTTCGTTGCTCCAAGACTTTGTTGTGTACGTGGTGCTGGGGTTTGAACTCACGTACTTGCACATGCCAGACAAGCGCTGTAACCACCGAGCCACCACTCCAGCCCATGGACCTTCCTTCTTGACCTCCCTCCTCACCCTTACTATCCCTGGGTGTGTGCTTCAGCTACATGCTGGGAGCCCAAGGTGCCTTGAAAAATGGCCCCAGCCCCCATTTCTCTGTATCCCTGAACTTCTTTGCATCTCTTGGTCACCTTGGGTGAATGTCCCCAGACATTTCAGTCTTATCATGCTCCAAGCTGGGGCTACCATCTCCACTGCACCCCCATCTCTGACTCTCTCATGTATCACCATCTCAGTCCATGGTCCTACCATCTACTCCCCAAAACTAATCACTGAGTCCTGTATTTTTATTTCTTAATTCTCCTTACAGGTTTATCTCCCTGTCGTAGCTGCCTTAATGTATGCATCAGCCTCTCAAGCCTCCCATTCCATCTTCTCTTAGGGAGATTCTCCCTTCTGATTCTTCCTCAACTCTGCCCACGAGAACTTTCTAAATTCAGATCTAAGCATACCACTTTCTTGTTTATAAATCCTTGAGTTGTTCTAGTTGCTTTTTTTTTTGGTAAGAGAGAGGGACAGAGAGAGAAACAATTTTTATCTAGTTTTACATGTGCCTTTCATTGCTCTCAGACTTTGCTGTGTACGTGGTGCTGGGGTTTGAACTCATGAGCTTGGGCATGCCAGGCAAGTGCTGTAACCGCAGAGCCACTCCTCCAGCCCTGTTCTCTGTTGCTTAAAAAAAAAAAATTAAACTGGGCTGGTACGGTGGCTTGGTGGTTACAGCACTTGCCCAGCATGCACAAGTACATGGGTTCAAATCCCAGCACCCACATACGCAAGTAAGTGTGAGAGCAATGAAAACCATGTGAAAAACTCAATAAAAATTATCTCTCTCTCTCTTTCTCTCTCTCACACACACACACACTTAAAAAAAAACACCTTTACTTTGCCCATGGCACTTGAGATCTGCCTCTGCCCCCATGCCAGTTCATACCCTTTACACCTAAACCCCAGCTGCAAAGACTACCTGAAACTCCCTGCAGGTGTGTGTGGTAGCCTCCTCTCCCTACCTTGCTGTTCCTTTTGGCTCCCCGCCCTACATTGCCTGGCTAATGCTTATTTCCTCTTTCATCTCTCCTTGATCCTCTCCTCCAGGAAGTCTCCTCAGCTGGAGCAGGGGTGATCTGGAGCAGCACGCCTCTTCTCTGTCCCAAACCTTAATGTCAGGAAATTAGTGAACATCTTTATTTCATCTTCCACTAGACAGTGTTGATACTTTGAGGCAGGGTTTTATGTGTTTTCTGTGTAATACCCATAGCCAGCTCAGGGACTGGCACCTAATTGTGATCTCTGAGTGAAGAAAGGAAGGAAGGGAAATTAGGAGAGCAGTGATCAGGGAGGAAGGAGTGGCTCAGAACCCTGCTCTGAATGGAAATCAGGAACAAATTTCTCCCATATCTGGCTGCATGTCACCAGACTCTCCACTCGTTCCTGCCTCTCCCTGACAGCCCAGTGACTCCTGGGATGAGAGTGCAGGGGGCCTGGAGGTGACCAGAGACCAACCCTGAGGCCATCCCATCTCCCTTCCTGAGGGACCCTGCTAGTCTCCCCAAGGAGGCTACCCACGTGCTGTTGAGAGGAATGGAAACATGTGTGGATGTGACCTCTCCACCCAGCACTGATTATGTATCAGCTGTGTGCAGGTTCCTATACTGAACCCTGAGCTTACGCATGTTCCAATATGATGTACCTTTTGATCTAGTTGAGTCTAGGGTGGCACAAGCTACAGGTGACAGGCTATGGTCAATGAGTGTTACAGGACAAATTTGGTAGGATGAGGATCCAGAGCAGGAGCCATCAGCAAGGAACTAGGTCTGGAAACAAGAAGGAGAAGGGCACCGGTGGTGCTGGAGGTCATGTCTTGCAGGCCAGTGTGTCCAGGGATGAAGAACAGTTGCTTTACCTGGAACCTGACTTCTGTGAGAGACTGTTAGGAAAAGGAAATTGGAGACAGGTCCTGGAGGGCTTTGCCAGGACATGGGGTTCAATTTTGGACCAGAGGACCCTATGGGCCATGCGCTGATGCTGGAGTGGTCTTGGTTTTCTGAAGCAATCCAACCTGGCCAGCTAAGGGCCCATTTCCCATAGTGGCCAGCAGGGGGCAGGACTAACTCACATTCTCTCAGCCCAGGACCCATCCAGCTCAGGATTCAGGGTCCTGGGAGTGGGCTGGAGTGGGGTGACTCTTCTGAGAGAGGAGAGGCGCCTCAGGCACAGAGGAAAGAGGCCAGCTGTACACAGCTGGAGGTCGGGCTGTTGATGGCCTATGAAGGGAGGTCGGTGACCTTCCTGGGCATAGGCTCCCCACCAGCAGCCCAGTTTCCCAGCTGTGCCTTATTGCATTTGGCACTCCACATCGTGAAGTGTCTGAATTGGACCTCTAGGGACATGCCAGCTCCTTTGGAATCAAACCAAATACAGGAATGCAGTGGGTAGAAACCGTACCCCTTGTGCAGTTCCGTCCCTGAGAAGGATGGGGAAGGCTGACAGGAAGGTGTTTTTGTGGTGCATTCGACAGACATTTATACAGCGGTCTCTGAGCTAAAGATGAAGACGCAAAGATGCAAGTGCATCCTACCAAAGTGGCATCCCACCTAGGACCACCCCCCTACTTCACGGAGTAAACAGCTCCGTGACTCACCTGGAAAGGGTGGAAGGAGCTAGGTACACAGTGTCATGGAAGCTCTGAGGAGGAGAGAGTACTGCTTCTCAGCAGGCTGCAAAGTTTTGACAAAGGAGGTGATACTGGAGCAAAGAGGCCTAGAAACCTGAGTAGGATTTTACCAGATGGAGAGGGAGGGCATCCCCAACAGTCACCGACATGAGCAAAGGCCTAGAGGTGAGGCTGTGTTCAGAGAATACTGATGAACAGGTATGTGTATGCTTTTCAATGACCACTTGGTATTTGGCCAACATTGTGCAACAATATTTATGTTATTTCTAATTCTCACATCTACCCTTAAGATGCTATGAACCCTATTTTATCAATGAAGATCAAAGGGTTAGAGAAGTGAAGTGACAGCCCCGGTAAAGTGTGCAGTCCTGATCCATGTGACCCTACCCTGCTTCTATGGGATTGCAGTTAAGCAGTGTATGGAGGATGGCACAAAGAACAGAAAGAGACCTTCTCTCCTAGAGGTTCTCACCCTTGTCCTTAGCATCTCTGGCCAGGTTGTAAAGATACGGTCAGAACCCTGTTCTTGAATAGCCACCTACCTACTGGTCTGCCTTTTCACTTTTTCTTTTCCTTTTAGAAAATTTCTTGGGCAAATTCCCATTTTTATGAGTGAGAGATTTTTTGGACCCTGAGTCAGAGGAACAGAGAAAGAGCCCTGAGGCAAAGTGAGAGGTGGACGGTCTGTACCAGACCCCCAGGGCAAGCAGCTTGTCCCTGCAGGGTGTGTGCTGGCATTTAAAGGCTGGCTTCTCTCCCCAGGCTCCATTTGTCTTGTCTGTCCAGGTGGAATGGAGTTGCTGAGAGGACAAACCTCCCAACATGGGCTTCCTCTTCCAAATGAAAGACAGGAGGAGACGGCTCCTGCAGGGCTCCCCTCCTCTGCACTGTACCTTTCGGGCCTCTGTACAGTCACCACCACACCTCTCAGTGATCCTTGTCTAAGTCTGTTCAGGCTGCCATAACAAAATACCATAGACTGAGTGCCCTCCAAACAACATCCTAACTTGTCCCAGGACCAACTTAAACTCTTAAGTCCAAAGTCTTAAGATATAGGTGAGTTTCAAGGTACTCACCTATCAGTTGTTCTCCAGTTATGAACCTGTGAAATCAAAAGACAATTGTGTGATAGAAATTCCCATCACAAAAGGGAGCAATTGGGTAAAAAGAAAGGTAACAGGATCCAAGTAAGTCTGAAACTGAACAATTTAAACAACACTAAATCTTAAGACTTGACTCAGTGCTGTGGAACTGGGAAAGGGACTGGGCTCCCATGGCTCTGGTGGCTGTGACTCTCCCCGGCCTCTCATATCTGAGATCCTGGAGGTGATCCTACACCCAGGACATCAGTAGACATTGTCCTAATGGGGACTCTTTGAGGTGGCCTCACCTTCACTGTGGCTCTTTGCTTGAGTCACACAACTGAGGCTCCTGGTGGCTCTGTTCTTTAAAATATAGATAGAAGTAGACAAGACCCCATAGCTGCTATATTTGGCATGCCAGTGGGGATGGTACCTCACACGGCTGCCAAGGTTTACCACCTGGGCCCTTCAGAGGGATGGCCTGGGACACTACAGCCATACCTGGCATGGCCAAGCAATGCAGCACTGAGATGTGGAGAGTGGAGCCTTGAAATTGTTTCTCCCTCTGTCCTCACCCAGGTGCTTGCGCTCTGGGCCTTCCATGGAAGGGGTAGCCCCAGTAATCTCCGAAATTCCTTCAGCAACTTTCTTCTATTGCCTTGATGATAGCATCGGCTTCCTTTGAGATGGTCTATCCATGTTAAACTCCAAATAAAACCATAGCTTGGCTACATTCTTGATATTCTTTCCCAAACACGCTTTCTTATTCTTTTTGATATGGATTAGCTGAGAACTTTCCAAATTTTAAAATTCTGGATGAAATTCCATTTTTATATAATTTCTCTCTTCTTGCATTTTACTATAAGGATTTAAGAGAATTCCAAAGCCACATGCACATTTTAGGTATTTGTTATGCAGCACCTCCCAATACTAATTTTCTGTTTTTTTTTTAAAGCAATCTTTATTTAGTTTTTCATGTGACTTTCATTCTTCAGACACTTTGTTGTGTACGTGGTGCTGGGGTTTGAACTCGCATCCTCGGGCTTGCCAGTCAAGTGCGTAACCCCTAAGCCACTGCTCCAGCCCCTAATTTTCTGTTTTAACTTGTTCAGACTGCTATAAAAAATGCTGTAGACTAATGTTTATAAATAACAGAAACTTCTCACATTCCCAGAAGCTAAGGAGTCCTCACTGTCTGGAGAGGGCTTGCTTTCTGGTTCATACCCAGCACCTTCTGGCTGTGTCTTCACATGGTGGAATGGAACACTTCTCTCTGAGGTCTCTTTTATAAGGGATCTAATCACTCACAAAGACCCAAACTCTTAATACTCATCTTGGGGTTAGGATTTTAACATGTGAATTTTGGGGGGATGCAAGCATTCAGACCATAGCAGCCCCATTCTCAGGAATCATCTAGTTCTTGTAAATCAGGACACTCATCTTTTCCTTACCAGGGACCCTTTAAAGAACAAATTTTAAAATCATAGTAAATAATATAATAGCAAAGAAGTATATATGAAAATTAAAAACATTCTACCCACCCTTTCCCCTTGTTCCATCCTGTTCCATAGGGAACCTCTCTTAATGATTTCTTATTTATCCATGAGAAATGTCTCTGTATACAGACAAGATACATGTTATTATATGTGCTCTTTAAAATACGTGTACAGGGCTGTGGATGCAGCTCAGTGGTAGAGCACATGCCCAGCTTGCATGAAGTGCTGAGGTCAATCCCTAACACACACAGACACACACAGACACACACACACACACACACACACAGAGCCATACCATAAACATATAGTTTTACAGCTTGCTTTTTTTTTTTCACTTAATGTCAAATCTTGCATACCTCTTTCATGCCAGTATTGGTAGATCTACCCTTTCTTCATAAAGACTGCAAGTCCATTGTAAAGATGTGAACAACCAGTTTTTAAGAATATTTAGGCTACTTTTTTGCCATTAAAACAGTGCTGAGATGAACAACTGTATTTGCAGATTAGATGCCACTTGACTGATAAAAATCTGTGTTTGAAATTTGAGTTTTTGCTCTTAAATTGCCTTCCCAAAACACTGTAACATTTATGGTTCCACCATTAGTATATGAAAATGCCCATTTCCTTTTATTTGCACCAGTGTTGGTATTATCAAACTTTGCCAATTCATAGGCAAAAACAGTATATAATTTTAAATATTTGAATGCCTTAAGAGTGAGGCCGAGGGGGCTGGAGCAGTGGCTCAGCAGTTAGTGTTTGCCTGGCTTATGTGAGGACCCAGGTTCAAACCCCAGCACCACATACACAAGTAAGTGTTAGAGAAACAAAATCCAGATGAAAAAAATAAATAAAATTGATTCTCTCTTTCCCTGTTAAAAAAAATGAGGCTGAGCATATTTTCCTCCTTATCCATGAGGAATACTTTCTAAGACTTGCAGCGGAAGCCTGAAACTGCAGGTTGTACTGAACCCTATATGTAGTGCTTTTTGCTATACATACATACACAATTTTTATTAGTTATTTTTTATGTATACATGATATATGATTATACAGTGACATAATTATAAAAGCATGGAGTTTTACTTGTCCTAGTTCAGTCTCCAGTTTTTTACTTCCCCTCCCTTCCTCTTACCCCTTTTTATATACAAGACAATAGAATGTATGTTGACGTTTTTATAAAACCATGCAGTACAACTTATTCTAATTCAATCCCCAGATCCCCCCTTCTCTTCCCTCTACTCTACTGATCTTTCTGTTATTTACTAATAGTTTCTTTTCTATTTAGTGGCTTGTTGAGATACATGTTGTTGAGATTCACTATGATGCGTTCATATGTCAACATGAGCAAGTTAAGACTGATTGATTCCATGAACTTTCCCTATCTCATTCCTCCTTCCTCCACTTCCTTCCCCGTAGTCTATTCCTCTGTTCTTTTCCTTATTTGGGGTTAGCTTCCACATATCAGAGAGAAATTCAGCCTTTGGTTTTTTGAGTCTGGCTTATTTTACTTAGCATGATATCCTCCAGTTGTGTCCATTTGCTGGCAAATGATATAACGTCATTCTTCCTTATGGCTTAGTAATACTCCATGTGTGTAAATGCCACTTTTTCTTTAACTGTGCATCAGTTGAAGGACACCTTGGTTGGTTCCATAGATTAGCTATTGTGAATTGGGCTGCTGTGAAAATTGATGTGGCTACATCACTGTATATGCTGATTTTTGGTCCTTTGGATATATACCAAGGAGTGGGCTATCTGGATTCATTCCTAGTTTTTTGAGGAATCTCCATACTGCTTTTCAGAGTGGTATACAAACACAAATTTAATACCTTTTCCACTTTAACTAAGTACTTATCATGCACTTGTATACAACTTTTGCTGTTTGAGGTGTGACAGCAAAACTAACGTGATTTATTTTTCCTTCATTACAATTTCGCAGATAGATTTGTTCTTACCATTGATCTTAGCAACTTTAGCATGTTTTTTTTTTCTTTCCTTAGTGAGAATTTTCACATTTTCCTTTGAAGGAGGCTGCTCTTTGGCACACCCATATTGCAGTATCACTACACTTGCACTTTGGGGCCATATTGTTAAGTAAAATAAGTGTCACTTAAACTCGAGCACTGCAATATCACAACAATTGATCTGATAACTGAGATGGGTACTAAGTGATTAGCGGGCAGGTAGGGCATACAGCATGGACTCTTTGCACAAAGGGTTGATTCACATCCCAGACAGGATAGTTGGATGGTTTGAGATTTTATCACACTACTGAGAATAAGCAGACAATTTTAAACTTGAATATTGTTTATTTCTTGAATTTTCCATTTAATGCTATGGTTGACTGAAGGTAAGTGAAGCCTTAGAAAGCAAAGCCACAGATAAGGAAGGAGCGCTGCGTTTGTTGGCTATTTGAGCTTTCTCCCCCCGCCTTGTTGGTCTTTGACCATTTGAGGGGAAGCTAATCTTTTTCTATTTGATTTGTAGGAATGTAGGAATCATATATAAAGAAAACAAGCATCTAAGATTTATCTTATTATTTCCTTCATTACAGATTACGTGTTTAGAAAAATTTTGTTAAGCAGCGGTTGTTAAGTTTTAGATCTCCCTCCATTTTCTCCATCTGATCCGTGCATACTGACCCTCAAAATGTTTATCAGTACAAGATGGTCAATGTTTCTGCATTGAGTTGATGTAATTCCAGCCAAAAGCAAGCCTTGGAATTTTTATTAATCCCTGTAGGAATGTCCCTTAACTGTTGGACATTCATTGGCTTTCTGAGGCATTTTAAGTGGCCTGAAGAACTCTAGAGATCTGGGGCCCAACAGTGTGAGCCACAGCCGTGTATTTGGACCCTTCATCTAGGTCTCTTTTGGCCTACCCAGGTCACTCAAACCAGCAGTGTGGTCTGCACCTGTGTGCACCCCTCTGTCCAGCTGTGGATTCTTCTGTTCTGGTGAGTAGGCTGAGTGTTTGCATACTTTCCCCTTTGTTTATAGGCACATAGGGATGTGAGTCCCTCTTTCCTTCAGCAGAAGGTTGCTGAGGCTGGAATGAACCTGCCCCAGTCCAGGCCCAGGGTGACTTTACCAGGATTGAACCCTGGGGGTTGAGAAGGAGAGGGAAGTGGAAAGGGACAGGAAGAGGCTCATTCTGAGAGCACTCCCAGCTGGCTCCAACTCCTCCTGCCCATCCTTAGTCTTACTTCTTCCTTGGGGAAATTCCCTCGGAGCTATGTCTATGTTCCAGAGAGTGGCACAGTCCTCTCAGCAAGGTGGTGGTGGTGGGTTTTGCAGAGACCTACATGGGAGAATGGAGTGCTGGACATCAAATATGGGCTTCCGTGTCCTAAGGAGGAGTGTGGGATGTATGTGGGTAGTGAAATGGGAGCAGTTGGGGAGGTGGTTTCAGGTTTTTTGTTATCCCTCTCCAATCTAATGGCACTCTGGTGCACTTTTCCTCCTACTTCAGGGGTGGGGGATCTGAGCTCAAAGATGTAGGGAACACCAGAAATCTGCCTCTGATCCTTGACCAGCCCAAGCCTCTGCAGCTGACTTAGAAGCTTCCAGGTTGGTTTGTTTGTTTAACCGAGGGCTGACTTTTAATTGACTGCCACATTTCTGGGGATTGGCAGAGAAGGTGATTAATGGGGTTGGCAGCAGGAGGTAGAGTATGAGGAAGTCAAAAGAACTCAAAGATGACATGCCTGGAAACCTGGTTTCCAGTGCTGTTGCCAGGTGTCTGGGGAAATGGCCCCTCTGCTCACTTCAGGATGCCCATCTCTGCAGGGTGGGGAATGAGCCCTTGGGCTCCAGGGAGGAGAAAAATTCTCATGCTTCTTCCCATTAATGCCCCCTAACCTTCCAGGGTTAGCATGTGGACATTAAAGTTTGGCCCCATTCTCTGCCTTGGATCACAGCTTTTCTGCCCATCTGAGCAGACCCAAGGCTGGGAAGGGCTCAACTGAATGTGTGCGCTGGAAATGTGCCTGGTAGCCTGTGACTCACCCTGTGATGCCTAAGCCTTTCTCTTAAAGCACGGCCAGCAAGATACATAGACAGTGCCAGTCTCTGATTTTCAGTAAACGTTATCTCCTCCTACAGGAAAATGGTCTTGCTAAATATACAACTCTACCTTGACAGTAAATTTGAATGGCATTCCTGTGTACAGTGCCGTTCAGTCAATGTGTTAGCTTCCATTCCCTCTATCCTGGTCCCTATCCAAGCCAGACTAAAGGGACCCCAGTCTGACATTTGGAACATGGTGATGAAGAACAGGGCATTGGAGCCAAGCAAATGAAGGACATGGCTGTGTTATCCAACAGCTGACTTCAAGGGATGGTTCCACACCTGTAAATAGAGACCTGGCAGTGCCCACCTGCCCTGTCTGTTTTGAGGACTGAGACACAGCAGGGGTGTGAATGGAGTGTGACTCAGTCCCTATGTTCTCCCTCTTCTGGGGGCCCTTCTTCCTCCTGCAGAAGCTGTCTTGGCAGGTCCTGCCCACCAGGACTCCTGGGTATGACTCTAGGTGGATCTTCTCCTCCCTAGAAAATGCTCAGGTCTTGAAGCCTTTGTCAGACCCAAAGTCTGATGATTGTCTCTACTATTAGTCCTGGTCTGAACTTTCAACAATAAATTTAGCTGACTGGATTCAAGGAGTCTTAAGCCGAGAACTCAGGACACAGCTGTTTGGTGGAGAGGGGTCAGGAAAGGCCTAAAACACGAACGAAGCATAGACTCCAGCTGGGGGGTGGTGAGAGAGGAGATGTGCTCTCTCTCTCTCTCTCTCTCTCTCTCTCTCTGTGTATAAGAGGGGGTGGGGAGAGAGAGAGAAAGATAGAGACTCTCAAAATAGCATTGTCCCATTCTCTCCTTTTTCTAGAGCTGGTCTGATTGAGGTGGGGCTTTCAATCTTTCAGGACAGGATGAGAATGTGTTGGGGGCAGATATGACCAACAAAGTCTTCTGAAGTTTTTGGTACTGTTTGGAGGCTTTTTTTAAAAATGCCTCTGCCATTCATGAAATCAAGAATTTCTATTTCATTGATTCCTTCAAGGGATATATTGAACGAGGCTGGGAGACAACACGATAGGTCTAGAGACAGGCTCTGTGCTGGGTACCAGAGATAAAGAAAGAATGAGACATGATTCTAATGTTCCCTGCTCCTCCCAGCCCAGTGGCTCAAGGTGAAGAGTGTGGGGAGATGGGTCTTGGATAATTGTGGGGGGTGAGAGGGCTGTTCACTGTTCTTGAGGTAGGCAGTGTGAGGGCTTGAACCTCCACCAAAAACCAGGTGGGCATCTATGTAGTCCCCACAGTGGAGACAGTCACCCCAGGCCACAGTCCTGTATGTGGAAGCACTCACAAGTGTGAAGAACACAAGCAATTGGAGACCTAGATGTGGCACTGTATATAGCCAGAACTCTGGGGACAAGGACACTGAGAACAAACAAGATGGAGATATTCATCCCAAAGGTCACATCACCAAATCCTTAGGGTATGGCTGAGGAGTTTGGACTTTGGCCTGTGGGCAGGGATCCCAAACTCAGCTATGTGCAGGGACCAGGTGGGGCGGGCATGAAGACCCCAAGGAAGACATTGCTCTGGGGAGGGCAGGCCTTATCCTTTCAGCTCCAGCCATTGTCCCAAGTGGGAGGGCAGATACAATGTGCTACATTACCCAACAATTTCAGAGAGGTTAGAAATCTGGATTTTAATGTGGACACTATCATTTTGAAATGTTAGCAACAAATTCAAATTTAACACATAACAACAAAGCACACAGCTGAGGCCAAATAGTAAAGGTCTGTAATCCCCACCTGACCACTAGCATGTGATCTCTGCCTATGGTAGAAAGGAAGGTGCTCACAGGTCCCAAGCAGGAGGGACTGGGTCAGAGTTTACCCCTTGGGGTGGTATTCTGGTGATGGCTGTAAGGGCAGCCAGAGTCCAAAGAAGCAAGAGACCAGTTAAGACTCTAGTAGGAAAACCTCATTCGTCTTTACCCATTGATTTAATAAATATTTATTGAGCATATTCTGTGTGCCAGGCACTTTTCTAGGCAGGTGCTAATATGGGAGGCTCATCCTCATTGTCCCTACCCCTAGGCCAAGGTCCAGCCAATTCTGTGGATCCTTCCTGGAATCCTATCCTTTCTCTATAGGCTTTGATGCCACACTTCAGGTGAAATTGGCTCTCTGCAGGGCAGCTAGAACCCTGGAACAACCTGTCTTGTAGATTTTGCCCCTCTAGTCACATCCCTTCTTCTCCTTTGGAGTTGACTGCTCTTTATCAGCTCTGTATCTGTGCACTCATCCTCCAGCTCCTGGGTGCCAGCAGGAGAGGAGCTTCTTTCTTCAGCTTTCCAGGTCTTGTTATCAGCAGGAAATTAGCCGAGCTATTACTCTGGATCTGAGCGAACACATGCATATTTGTGCATTTAGCTGAGCTCCCAATTGGGACTGGGCTAGTCTAGGAGCACTGGGAGGTTCAAGGATTCCTTTCCTTAAGGTTTTCCCAGGTAGAGGGGGAATAAGCCCTGTCCATCATGAAAAACCACTCAGTGCCCAAGGATGGTCCCCATGAGCCCATGGGGGCCTTGGGAACATAGAGACAGAGACTCAATTCTTAACATTAGGCACTTAATCTTTTTTGTTTTAAAGATGGGGAGTGGGGAGAGAGAAATGAAGAGAGAGAGAGAGAGAGAGAATCAATTTTATTTATTTTTTCATCTGGTTTTTGTTTCTCCAACACTTCGTTGTGTATGTGGTGCTGGGGTTTGAACCTGGTCCTTGTACATGCCAGACAATACCACTGAGCCACTGCTTCAGCCCCTAGGTACTTAATCTTAATAGCTTCATGGAAGCCTCACCATAGCCCATCAAGTTCAGTCCTGTTATTGTCCCATTTTACCGATGAGACTGAGGTTCAGAGAGTTGAATAATCAGTCCAAGTTTGCATAACTGTCAGCCACCACACTTGGATTTAACCCCAGGTGAGTTTACTGCAAGGACCATTTCCATCATGGATGAGGGGCGTCCATTAGGATGAAGGACATTCAACTTGGGCTTGAGGGGCCCAGTTTGTGGTGGTGGTGGAGGTAACCATTCTACTTCCTCTTCTTTCTTTTTCTCCATTTTGGTGTGTGTCCATTTCCTGGATGGGGTATGGAAACTGGGGAATCTTTGGGGCACATTCCCAGTAGGCATCTGACTGGTTCTCTCCAGGATGGGGACTGCTCCATAGAATGGCTGTGATGGAGCCTGGCTGCTAGAGCCAGTCCTGCAGCAACCCCACCCTTCACTGGTCCCTCATACAGCCCCTCTTTGTCCTCTGATTTCTCTCTACAGTGCATCTCTCTTCCTCCTCCTCCTCCTCCTCCATCTCCTCCTCCTTGATGGAGTATCCTAAGGCAACGAATGGATTAGGAGTCAAGGTCCATTAATTCATCTGTGACCTTGACCTGCAGAATGGGTACAAACACTGACTATACCGGAGGGATGTAGTGGAGATCAAACGATTAAAGATTGACAGAAGGAAAACACCAGAAAAATTAAGAAGCAAGAATTTTTCATTCATTCTACAAGGATTTCTTGAGCAAGGACTCTGACCAACCTGCCCTGGATTCTAAAATGCAGCCGGAGGAAGACTGACACCTCCCGCCTGCACAGGGCTTACAGTACCTGGGGCAGGTGGTTGAATACCTAAGTAAAATGGAATTGAGTCCAGTAAGTTTATTTAATAGGGAACAAACATGGGGTCCTGAGAATTTCCTAAGAAAGTTGGATTTAAGCTGAAGGATGAGGGTCAGCTGTATGGAGCATAAAGAAGACCCCAGAGGATGAGTGCCAAGCCCAGGCTGGGGAATAAGTCAAACTACTACAACAGGGCAGCAGGAACCAGGGGAAACTGGGGCCTGACTGAGGCTGTGTAGTCATTATAACAAAATACCTGAGAAACCCACTTACAAAGAGAAAAGATTTATTTTGGCTCCTTTTTGGAGATTCGAGCCTGTGACAGTTGATCAGTTGGCCTAGTTGCTTTGGGTCTATAGGGAGGCAGCACATCATGGTGGGAGTGTGTGGTGTAGTGAAGCAAAACTGCTTGCTTCATCATAAGCCAGGGAGCTTAAAAAAAAAAAAGCAGCAAGAAGTTTGCCAGGGTGCCACAGTCCCCTCCAAGGACATCCCCAGGAAACTCCACTCCAATAGCAGCACACTGGGGACTAGGCCTTTAACTCATGGGGCCTTTGGGAGATGTTCAAGATTCAAACTATAACAGGGCTAGAGTAGGTATTGCCTTGCAACAGGGAGCTAGCTATTAAAGGATTTGGTTTAAGTGACTTGACAGTAAACCTCTCTCTCTAGTACTTTGCTCTTTGACCTGGTCCCTGGAATTTCTCATTGCCTTCTGCATCCATTCTGCATGCATGGGGAGAGGTCTAGGCTGTCACCCCCTCCTGGGCTGAGGGACAGCTGATTAGAAACAGATGCCATGCCATGGTGGGGCCCTACTGGGAGTGGTGAGGCCATCGTGGGCCTGGCTCCCCCGTGTTGACCTCAGACCTGCACCGCTGGCATGTCCAGGCCGCAGACTCTCTGTCAGCAAAGCCGCATCCGTCCTGCAGAGAGATGGTCACTGTGGCTGCCCACACCCCCAACCCAGCAATTTCCCTGCCACAGTGAGAAACCTCCTACATTCCCTGGCTAGGGCCAGCCTCCTCCAATGGGCCTGGAGCCTGGCCGGGGAAGGGAGAGGTGCCAGCTAGGTTCTTGGAAAGGCATGAGACTGGCAGAGGTCTGTCACCCACACTTGGTTCCTCAGTACACCTGTACCAGCACAATGCCAAACTAGGTCCCTACCTGCCCTGTGCTAGGCTCTTTGCTAAGGGCTTTGCATCCTCCCAGTTAATCCTCGCTGACAACTCCATGAGGTACAAGTGTTGGAGAGGCGCAGAGAAGGCACCTTGTAATGCAGCCCACAGCAGCAGAACTGGGATCTGGACCCAGGCGATCAGGCTTTGTGGTTGTGTGCAGTGAAACCCTGGCTGTTGCTCCTATCCTCTTAGACTCTCCCAGGACCCATTGCTCCCAAAGGCCCATTCAGGATTGCATCTTGGCACAGGGTACCAAGATGGGCTCAGAGCATGTTAAAGAAGCCTCTGGAGATGGAATCCTGAGCTCTGGACCTTGTCAAGGGCAGTGTGCTTGCAGTTGGTTTTGTTTGGACCATGCCCAACCATCCCCTCACAGTAGGGAGTTCCAGTTCCATGGTTGTCTCTGAATACCCTCAGGGTCCACCTTCCACACAACTCCCCTGCTGGGGCTATGCCTCCACTTAGCTCTGCCCTTAAGTCCCCAAGTCACACTAGTACCTGGAGGGTCTGGCAAGGTTCCAGGTTCTTCCAGAAATGCCTCCTGTATCCTTCAGCAGCCCAAATGCCTTTTCCTTGCCTGCTGTCTGTCCCTCTCAGGCCAGCTAAAAATGCATCCTCTCTTCCCTATTCCTCTAGGCCTCACTTGCCCTCCCATGGACCTGTCTGCTTCCCCACTCACCCAGAAACACAACCCTCTCCTGCTCTGTTTTTGGGAACTCACATCCGGTGCTCATGGAGTGTAAGAGAAAAGACAGAGGCCCCACTGCACTGCACTGCAAACCTGGTCTCTGCTTTGGCTTCCTGCTACCATCTAGTTACTGAGAGGAAGGAAAAAAAAAAGGTTGTCCCACTGGAGACCACATTTTTCTGTTCCAGGCCAGAATTGCCTTGGTGGCCCTTGGGCAGGTAAATCAGCACTGAGGCTTAACACTGAGGGTGGGGTCTGGGATGGTAGATGTGTGCAAATTTCTGGGGACTTTAAGATGCAGAGGAATAATGAAGTTGTTTGTGTTTGGGGGTTTGGAAAGCAGTAGCACCAAGCCCAGCATGGATCCTGAGGAAGAGGGACTGAAGCTCTGATTCAGTCAGAGGGTGGACTCAGTGTTGGAGAGATGGCCACAGATAGGCCTGAACAAGCCATGAGTGTGGGCAGTGGTCCTGCAGTGCACTGAGCAGGTGGTAACCCTCAGTCATTCTTGGCCATCCTTGGACTTGTCCCTCCCTCTGGAAGGTCCTGTGGCCTGTATTGTACGCAGGTTGGCACAGGACCATCTTCCTCCTCTGACCCATGGTGCCCCTCAGTGGAAACTGGTCAGTATTCCAGTTCTCCTGGCCAAAGTGTGGAAGCTGGACCTTCCACCTCCCTCTTTGTGAGTCGCAAGACCTGGGATTTGTGGGGCAATCAAAGGGAGAGGAATCTTCAAGAGGAAAGTATTTTCTTTTAAGTATATGGATGCTCTTTGACTTTGTGTGGGGTTACATCCCAATAAACCCATCATAAATTGAAACCATCATAAGTTGAAAATGCATTTAATACATCCAGCCTCCTAAGCATCATGGCTTAACAACAGAACACTGCGGAGAATCCACTGTCTCCCTCCTGATGGCTTGGCTGACTGGGAGCTGCCGCTGCCCAGGGTCATAGAAGATCATACTAGATATCACTAGCCTGGGAAAAGATCCAAATTTAAAATCCAAAGTATAGTTTATACTGAATGTGTATTGCTTTTGCATGATTGTAATGTATAAAAATCCTAAGTTGAACTATAAGTTGAACCCTAAGTCTGGGGCCATCTATAATAGTTTAAATTAAAATTGCTAAATCAAAGAAATGTAATGGTAATTACATTTCAGATTTCGTTGACTCTCATCATGGTTGCTAGGAACACTGCTCCTGTTGATTAAGAGTTTACTATGTGGGCTGGAACGGTGGCTCAGTGGCTCCAGCGCTTGCCTGGCATGCGTGAGGACAGGAGTTCAAACCCCAGCACCATGTACTCAACAAAGTGTCGGAGCAACGAACACCACATGAAAAACTAAATAAAACTGATTCTCTCTCCCTCTCTCTTTCACTGTCCCTTCTTTCTTTAAAAAAAAAAAAAAGTTTACCATGTGCCAGGACCTCACCAAAACTTCCACATCCATCATTCTATTTAATCTTCACATGAAGTAGGTGCTTTTTGACACCATTTTAAAGATGAGGAAATGGAGGCATAGAGAGGTTAACTACATTTTCCAAAGTTACACAGCTCATAAAGCTAAGAACTGTGCTTACAACCCACATATATCTTTCTCCCAAGTCATATCCCACTGCTGTGTCTGGAGGTTCCCTGAGTCTGTGGGGAACCCAGAAGATATGAGCCTGCAGGGAGGAGCCCTGGGAACTGGAGGCCCAAGGTCTGAGGAGATGGTGGGGCTTCCATCAGGTGCCTACAGCAGCTGGATCTCATTACAGTGCAGAAGGCAGTTTAGAAAGCCACCTTCTCCAGGGCTGCAGGGGAACAGGACAACCACAACCAGTGACCCCTGGAGGCCTTCGAGTTCCCGCTGCCCACCCGGTTGGGTTTCACAAGCCTGTTGACGTTGACGGGCAGCCTGTGTGGAACATGCAGGAAGCCCAGGGGCCTGTGGTCTGCCAGCGTTGCTCAGAGTTTCCTGGGCTGAGTCTTCCTGCAGGGCCTCCTCAGGGCACTGCCATGCCCCTGTCCTGAGGCCTGTGTGGGTCCCATCTGGCTCTGAGAGACAGCTCCACCAACTCCAGGGCTGCTAAGGGCCAGGAAGGCCCCATACTCTGGGTGCTGAGCCCAGAGGAGCTCTTAAGGCTCTGCTGATGACCTCAGTGTGTCTGATGGTCTCTGGGGACCAGCGCCACAGGGTGGGGCAGGGTCTGTGCCACTTCCAGTCAGAAGACCTGAATTTCACGCTCAACGCCGAGATCCTTCCATCACCCACCTCACAGCACTGTTGTAAGACCTTTTGCAAACAGGAAAACACCCTGCTGGTGTTGGGCACCCTAACCCCTTTTGGGGCAGTGATCTCACCTTGGGCCTGCTCCAGAGAGTACTACCTTCTGGAAACCTCTGAGAGTTTGGACTTACAGGTTCCTGAAAAGGAGGGAAAAGGTATTACAAGTGAAGAATAGCCTAAACCAAGGCATTTGTGCTTGTACACGCATGTACACACACGCGCGCACACACTTAGTTCTCTGTGCCAGGGAGCTGTCCTAAACTTTTACATATACTAGCTCATTTGCCTATCTTATCATCTCATGAGGTAGCTACGAGCATGTGCCTGTTTTATAGATGAGGCAATGGAGGCAGAGAGAGGTAAAGTAATTTGCTCAAGGTCACACAGCTAGGAGTGGGGCACCAAGATCTGAAGTAGGTAGTCTGGGATGCAAGCAGGAGTGGAGGCAGGGGTCTGGAGCTGGCCACATTCGTCCTATCCATTGCTGCAGTTCAGTGCTGATGTTCTTAGCAGGAGCGGATGTTCCCAACATGTTCCTCATCTGTGGAAGGTATGGCTGGTTTGCTGGTGTGGGGACACTGATGGTTCACATAGCAATGGAAAGAAAGAGTTGCTGAGCTGGGGGCAGTGGGGGCCCAGCACTGAGGCTTCCAAGACCACCTCTGTCTTGGGGCTGAGATTTGGCCCCTGTCCAGGCTTGTCCAGCCGTAGACTCCTTCCCAAAGGAGCTGAGGGCCCCCACTGACTGTGGGTAGGCAGGAATTTTAAATAGTTCTTCAATCTCCTCTGGTCCCCTCTCCGAGGCCAGTCTCTCCTCCAGGAACTCTGGCATCTCTAACTTTTCCCAGGTGCTCTCCAGGGGCTTACAGAGAGTCAAGGTCTGGGGGAAACAAACAAACTTAGAGGCAAAACTGGCTGCCAGCAGAGGCTGCTGAGAGACCAGCCTGTCTGCAGGGCTGGGGAGCTGGGGGTTGGTGAGAAAGGAAGCTTCCGTTCTCTGTGGCTTTCAGACCCCACCAGAATGTGGCTTTGGGCCAGGATCCCTCTGGGCAAGAAAGGATGACTCGACAGAAATAGTGTCCTGGCCCTGGGATAACTGGAGCCACCACACTGGGGCTGGTGCCAAAATGGCAGGATAGCAAATTAATGACCCTCCACCCCAGCCTTGAGCTCCACCCTCCTCCCTCCTCTAGAAGCTGTCCTCTAGGCAGGATTTGAGACCCCTCCAAGTGGTAGGAACTGGCTTGACCCATCGACTTTCAAACAGAGCCAGGAGGCAGCCTGGAGTTGGCCAACTCTTTCCTACTCCCGGGGGTGGGATTGGTTAATAGCGACAGAGAAGCAGGCAGCCTTTGAGACCCCTCCAGGCCTGACCCAGGGCAGGAGCCTGGGGTGATTGGAGGGAGTGGATGGGGCCTGGGGGAGCTGGTCTAGGCTGTGCAGGGGAATTCCAGCCGGGCGAGCCAGTTGGAAGCCTATGTGTTTGGACAGGCATGGAAACCCATTAAGCTGCTTCTCCATTTTTTCCAGTGCAGCTTCTGAAATATCAAAGATTTGGGGATCCTGGGATCTATTTGTCACGCGAGATGCCTCATGACACAGGGCAATGGCCACTGCGGACTACTATATGCCTGTAATTGACACCAGCCTCCTGCCTACTTGCAGCCCAGGTCTTGAGCAGAATCATATGGTGATAACCATCTTGTAATGGCTGGGGTGATGGCAGATACTGGCATCTATCGAATGTCCCACACATCCACCTGACCACTGTTACCTGTTTGATCTCAAGCATTCCTTGTCACAATCCTATAAAATAGGCAGGTACTTGTCCTGCCCTCAATGTATAGAGAAGAAACTGCACTGCAGAAGGTTAAGTAGCTGGTACAAGGTCACCCAGTGATAGAATAAATTTCCAAGTCTGGGGCCGTAAATGCTGTGCTTGAAACATGCCCTCTACTCAGTGGAGGAGAGAAAGAGGCTAGAGTCTCTGCAGCTCTGCCCCCTCCTCTGGGTGCCACACAGTGATTGAAGGTCACCAGGGTTGGCCCATGGAAACACTGACCCCTGTTTAGGAAGCATTGCAACATGCAGCAATTTCCTGTGTAACACATCACAGGGTGCTAAGGTCTGGTGAGCAGTGAACATCCTGGGACCTGTGGCTAGAAGACATGAGCCTGTCTCTTGACTTAACAGCTGCATGACTTTTATGGCCCACTCTGTCTCCCAGGACTTTGGTTCTCACACCTGTAAAATGAGAGAAAAGAAGACAGTGGCTCTCTATTACCTGCCCCAGTGATGCAACACAGACCATAAAGACACTGCAGCCAGGGACCTGGCCAGAGAGAAAGCAGAAGGCAGTGGTAGGGTTAGAATGAGAGGATGGAGAGATGGTGGAGACCAGGGAGGTGGGGAGGAAGGGAAGGTCTGTGCCTGGCACCATGCTACTGGGATCGGAGGTCTGCAAAAAGGCCAGCTAAGATTGGAATTTATTTTCATTTAACAGATTAAGGGACAACTATTTTGCATTAACCCACCTGCCTGATGGAAGCACCTGGGGGTAACCCAAGAGTCTTAAGACTCAGAACAACGGAATGGGACATCTTCCCAGGAAAATTGCGCAGGCAACACTGCTCCAGGCAGGTGCCAGGTGACAGCCAGTTCCCTGCAAGTGCCCTGTTCGCCAGCTTCTGTCCTGCTCTAACCTAGCTTCTGTTGGTTGACTGATTGCTGTTACCCCAGCAACACAGCCATAACAGAAGTGGCTGCGAATGGCTGTTAAGTCACTTAATTATTGCAGAAAGCAGGCACTGTGCCAAATAGGGGTGGTTACAGCCACTTAAGACTTAGTCATTCATGCAACTAAATGTGGTTGGGATGGTTGTAAACATGCAAGAAAAAATGGACCCTCACCCACTGGCCAGTGAATACATTTTGGTTGATTTAAGAATCCCTGAATCATGAAGACATTATCATGTCCATTATAGCTTTATTAGATTCAATTTTATTAAATTCAAAACTTTGGCAAATCAGTAATTTGTGTGGGTAGGCTACCTCCCAGTTACTCCATTCCTCAACTTTTTATGAGGATTTATCAATAATAGTATGTAGGTTCTGTTTGGGGTATTATCATAACTGTTTTGGAACAAGCTGTAGCGGTTACTTTTTGGAAACATCGTTTGGCTTGTAATCTCTTAGCAACAGGACTTTGAGGTCTAACGGCTGATGTATTATCCTAGCAAATGATTGTAACTTGTGGGCAAATGAGCCCACAGAAGCCAAGTCAGAGAACCCTCTGATTGTGGCTTTAATTGTCACAGGTCATTGAATGTCACCAGCAGCCACCATGGATCAAACTTGCTTTGTTATATTCCTGTGAGTTTTTGTTATGGCAGCCACATGCCCAGGTCCTGTGGGACTTTGAGAGTCACCCAGTGCCCCAGTCTGCCTCAGCCCTGTCTCTTCCTTGGTGCAGATCCCAGAATTTGTTGCCAACTGGGAGGAGATTTTACTTCCTTCTCTGCATGTGCCTAGCACACTGTCTATCTCACTGCATCCTCACAATCCCCTGTGACACGCAGTTAGACCATCCCCTGCCAGGCTGCAGAGGAGGTAGTAGTGGCTCTGGCAGGTGGAATCACTGCTCTCATAGGCCTTCAGGGGTGGAGCAGGACTTGAATCAGATCTGCTCCAACCTCTTTCAGCTCAGTTCATTCAAACATTCACGCCTGTGGGGCAGCCGTGTCTTCCCAGGATGTTTGGTTTCCATAAGGTTCTGCTCCAAAGCAGAGCACATAAAGGTCATTGCCACAGACCAATTCCACAGGTCAAAGGTCATGCAAACAGTGTATATATCTGGCGCCACTGAGGCCAGCACTCACAGGCAGTGTGGGGCTTGCCTGTCATGGTGACTCTCAATTCCCTTTTTATCCCAATTCTCCAGAGGTTGAGACCATAGTTCTCTATCTGTGTGGGAGTAGGAATAAAAATGTTTACAAATGGTTACCACTTATTAGTAAGAGTCAGGCACATTACTTATATGTCTTTATTTACTTCTTAAAACCTTATAAGGATGCGATATTGTCCTTGTTTACAGATCGGGAAATTGAGGATTGGCATGATTGGCTGTTTTGCTCCAAGTTGCAGAAAACAGGTTCTGATGGTGGCCCTTCAGCTCTCCCCCCCTTCCCACAGCTCTGTTGCTCATGAGCAGAGGATCGGTTTACTGAGAACCTCTGGAAGCCTGTGCTACAGGGTCCCACACTCAAGCCAGTCCCTTCTACGGGCCTGAAAATCTCTTTGTAAAATTTGCAAAAGTAAGATTTTTATTTGTAAATTCCCCCAAATTGTATTAATCCCAGGTTCCTCAGAAAATCAGGATCTACCTAGTTCATGAACATAAGCATCCTGTGCTTATAAACCATGCATAAGGACATGAGATGGCTAAATCAAGGTCAAGCCAGACTTGCTCTTTCTAGCCTAACAGCTTGATTGGGAAAATTTACCCCCTTTTCCTACCTTATTTTTTTCCTTCTTAGCACTTTCCACTAACACATTACACACTTCATGTATTAATCTCATTTAATAAACATTGTAGGAACCACTCAATAAATAGTTTTGAACAGGTGAATGAATGCAGCCACCATGCATAGACTTAAAACAGTTGCATATAGCAAGTAGAGCTGTGATTACTTCCACATTATAGACAAACAAAAATGTGAATGGTGACATCCTCAAAGGCACCCACTAACAAATCCAATCCCCTTTCTATGCTGAGCTGCCTTTGAAGTTGGCCATGCCCAGATTTCCTCTGGTCATAACATAATTTACTCATAGACTAGTCATCAAATCACGGGTGCTTCATGCTTGGCTCTCCTCTCCCTCACCAAACTCTCCTGGCCCCGCAAATCTTATCAACCACCTTCCAAATGCCTTCCAAACCTAATCACTTCTATCTGCTCAGCCCTACCTCAGAGAGTCTCCATCAGCCTCTGGATGGCTCCCTGCCCTAATCTGACAGCAACAGTCTCCTGCTGGAATTGGCCCAGGGATCCTCATTTCATAGATATTGTACTGAAATCCTCGGCCCTCCCCACATTGGCTTCTTCTTTTCTTTCTTTTTCCCTCCAGTCTCTAAAATTCACCATCTCCTTCCTGACTCACTCTTTGCACATGCTCCACCCCCTTCTGGTGCCAGTGCATTCTTCCCCTCTTACCTTCCTTCCTACCATCTTACTTGATTTTTATTCACCCTTCTGGCCTCAAAGCAAGCACTGCTCCCTCAGCTTGCGTTAGAGCCTCTGTGGGTTAATTTTACAGCTTTGCATAGGACTGATCACACCTTAATGAAACAACCAATGGGTGTTATTTGTTTGCTTGTTGATCTGTTGTTACTGTCACCCTCCCTTCCAATGAAAGACATAAGCCCAGCTGGCAGGAACCACATTTATCTCACTGAATAAAGATGTTTACATGTATTCCTCCTAAGTGAGTGTTTCACATTGGCTCCATTTGATTATCTAGGAAACCAGGTCCTTTTCATGCTGTGGCTTGTCATCCTGAGAAGTTGTCATCTGCATAGTGGAGGCTGGTCATTGCCACATCGGGTTGGAGCCAGCAGGAAAGGAGACAGGTTTTCTGGGTCTTGGTTTGGTTCTAGTTATCACTTATTGAAAAACAAATCACCCAAAATTTAGTGCTATAAAATATCAACCATTTCATTATTCTCTCAGATTCTATGGGTCTGTGTCAAATTCTGGGGAATTTGGACAAAATACAAGGAGGGTGGGAGACAAATACCAGAGCCCCAGTGTACCATCTCTCCAACATGGTGGCCTCAGCAGAGAAGGGCTTTTATAGTGATGTAGTGCTCCCAGAGCGTGTCTTCCCAGAGAACAAGGTGGTTCTCAAAAGTCATATTGCTCTCACAGTGATCTTGGTTAAAGGCAGCCCAGGTTCAAGTGGAGGGGTCATAGACCCCATCTCTTGACAAGAAAAGAGTTGAAGACTTGGTGATCATATTTTCAAACTAATAGAGCTGGGCACACACCAGCTTCACTCAATTACAGCCTCAGTTAAGTGTCAGAGCTGGGAACTACTGTTCCCGGTTAGGCAGCCTTGTCCCCTGTTAGGCAGCCTTGTCCCCAGCTTCAACTCCATTACAACAGAATGGAGGGTGGATTTTGGTGGACTCTTAGCAGCTGCCACAGTCACTTCTCTGGCCATCAAATATCTTTGTGTCTCCTTCTTCCCACACATACAATATGCTTCATCCAGGGAAAAACCACAGCCCCCGTGAAGGCGTCCACTGCTGCATATTTGTTGAACAACTAACTCAGAGCATCTGTGTCTGGCCCATCCATCATGAAGACAGGGTGTGCGGAGGCAATGTTCCATTGTTAACCTCAGAGCCTTTGCACATGCTCTATTCCTTTCTGGTGCCAGAACATTCTTCCCCTCTTCCCCTCCCTCCTAACCTACTTAGGTTGTGCTGCTCACCCCTCTGATCTCAAAGCAAGCATGGCTCCCTCAGGTTTACACTTCCACATCCACCCAGTTTGTATGAGGTCCTGTGACAAACTCAGGTAACTGTGGCCTCTGAGGAGTGGAGAGAAATCTGCTATTCCCTTTGTCTTGGTACTTAATTTGATCTATTTAGAGTAGGAAATAACACTTAATGTTAAATGAAAAGAGTATCTCACTTTGGATGTTCACTCTGCACCCAGATAAAACAAAGATTCAGATGTAAGAACAAACCCACAAAAGCAAGGGGAAAAATAGGGACAGTTCACAGAAGAGCATAAACAAAAGGCCAGCAGGGAATAAGAAGATGTGTTCTTGAGGATATGAGGAGAAAGAAACTCTCCCATATTCTTGGTAGGTATTTAAGTTGATCACTTTTAGAGGGAGGATTCGGCAAGTCTTTCAACATATCAAATATTCTATACCCTTTCATCCAGAAACTCCACTTCCAGGCATTTAATTTGCAGATGTACAGTATTTCCACAAGAGAGCAAAACTATATGGCAAGAGTGTTCAATGCAGGCTTGTTTAGAATAGCACTGTAACTGGAAACCACCTAAATGCCCATCCATGGGAAACATTAAATAAAGTAGAATCCCAGGCAATTGTTAAAAGGAATACAGTAGATTTGTTAGTATTGACATGGAGAAATGCCCAGGGAACATTGATAACTGGATATAAAAGACAAGTAGAAGATGATACTGTAGGATATAGTATATTATAATGTGATTCCATGTGTGTTAACAAAGAACACAAGAGGCTGGAGTCATGACTCAGTGGTTGGAGTGCTTGCCTGGCATACATGAAGACCCAGTTTGAACCCTAGCACCACATACACAGCTAAGTGTGGGAGAGATAAGGGCCAGATGGAAAAATAAATAAAATTGAGTCTCTTTCTTTCTATCTCTCTTAAAAAAAAAAAGAAAAGAAAAAGAAAGACAACAGTTGAGTCAGGCATGATGGACACCTGTAATCCCAGCGACTCTAGAGGCTGAGACAGGAGGTTGCAAGTTCGAGTCCAGCCTCAGCAACTTAGTGAGACCCTGTCTCAAAATATAAAATAAAAAGGGCTGGGGCTACAGTGTAGTGATGGATCCCTTGGGTTCAGTCCCCAGTACAAGAAAGAAAAAAAAGAAAGAAAGAAAGAAGGAAGGAATGAAGGAAGGAAGAAAACCAGCTGATATAACACATGCATACACACACACACACACACACACACACACACACCTGGAGGACTGGGGGTGTAGCTCATTGGTAGAACTCTGGGTTCAATCTCTAGCATCAAAATAAAACAAATAAACAAAGAACAACATGGATGATTTCCAAAAAATTTTAAGAGTGATTAGTTGAGAGAGTGAGTTTAAGCTGGGAGCAGCATGAGGATTTTTGCTTTTTCTTTACGTGCTTCTCCACTGTATACCTGTACATGTGATCACTTCTATAGGAGAATGAAATTCCGAATGCTGGTTCCCTCCAGGGAAGGAGTGAGAGGTCATAGGACCCTTCAGCTACATTTATAATGTTATTTTTCAAAAAGAAAACAGTAAATTTCATGTTGGTTTATTTCACTAAAAAAAAAAAAGAAGAGAGAAAAAGAAATTGAAGCAAATTTGGTATCATGTAAAGAACTGATAAAGCTTTTTCGTGGGTACAAGAGTGTTCATTATATAATTCCCTATGGTTTTTCGAGTAGTTGAATTATTTCACAACTTCCCAAAAAAAGTCCTTTACAGAAAGACTCTTTCAATATAACAATGAAAAAAAAAAAAAAGAAACCAGAAATTTGAAGCAAATGGAAAATAAGGCCAGTAAAATAAACAACTTTACACCCCCCCACACACACCGCATTGGGTAGATAACCATCTCACAAGCAGCTCAGTTAAATTAACCAGAGTCTCCTGGGAGATAGGGAAACCTAACATTTCCCATGTTTAGCTCTAGATTGCACCTCAAATGGAGGAAAGGGGAGAGTCTACTGTTGCTTAAAAAAAGTGGGACTTAACAATGTAGTTCTGAGGGCTGTATTTGGGTGTGGCAAGGCTGAGGTGGGAGAATAATAGTTGACTATTGTTCAGGTGTGAACAAGAGCCCAGAGTTGGCAATGCAGGTACAGGGAGGCTGGGCACCTTGACTGTGAACTCCCCTGGGGCCAACATGATCCAGGAGCCCTGGACAAGGCAGGTGCTCCTCCCATGCCACTACCTTGGTCCTCGTTGCTCCATCCTCCCTACTTTTTGTCCTCTTTGCCCCTGCTCCTGTCCTTGCAGGGAGAGCTGAAAAAGCTGCCGGGATGAGCCAGGAGGCATCCCCCAGGTGGTCCCACCCTTTTCTGGACCCTTTCCCTCTATACGCAGGTCCTGAATCTGCTGCACCTGCATTTCTTAGATCCATTTTGGTTTCCTTTCTTTTGAAAAACACTGACGCAGTTCAAACCAGACTCTGACACTTTGAAAACCCTCTTCCTGTGAACTCCTGATGGAGGTGATAAGAAATAAAGGGCACAGGCCTGTGGTATCACCAGGGGCCTTTGTTGTGGGCAGGGGCGGCGGGTCTGGAGAGGCTCTGGGGGAATGTCTTTACCGTGGGTTGTTTGGGCCCTCGGTCCTTGGACATCCAGGAAAAGCCGCTGCTTTCTGATAATCAGCTGCCTAGCTGTCCTGGTGACCCCCTGGAAACTGTAAGCTCCTTCTCTGACATACTGAAGTCTAGGGCACAGGGGAGGACTCCCACACTATGGGAGGGGGCTCAGCACTGCCAAGTGTCCTTCCACCTTGCCCAGCTGTCTGCCCCTCCATCCACCTCACACATCCTTTGAGGGTAGGCCCTGGGCTTGGAGGCTTCATCCTGTTGCCCCCTGAGGGACTGAGAGGCAAGGCACCCGCACCCTCTTGCAACTGCAGGCTGGGGCATGTGTAGAGAGAGGCTCTCTGGTCCAGTGCTGGCAAGGACTCTTAACACCTGCCCAGCCAGGCGCATCTGTGCACTCTTCCCATGTCCAGGGATTCTGGGGCTGGCATCTGACTCCTCAGTGGCCCATTTTCGTGTACTTGTTGCTGTCTTCTAGAAACCAAATTCTGGCGACCAGCCTGTGCGTGCTGGACTCCAGGCAGGGACCCTTAGAAGTATGATCGCCTGAACAGAAGCACCACCATCCCCGTTTCAAAGAAAGGAAACCAAGGCTCAGGAAGGGTTGAGTGGCTTGCCCAGAGCTGGGAAGGGTGGAGTCAGGATTTGGTCTCTTCTGAATTTCAGTTGGCCTCTAATTTCTCCACCCTCCTCTGCTCCCTAGGAGGCTGCCTGGGGGGACCACATCAATGGGTGTCTTTACCCTGTGCCTTGACCAACATGGGAGGAAGAGAGGAGAGTGAGGTCAGAGTGTCTGACACCTCCTGCTAGTTGCCACAGTCCTGCCTGCTGGCCCTCTGCAGTCAGTTTGAGCTCTGAAGTTCTGGTAACTTACCTGTCCTGTCAGGCCTAGCAGTGGGACAGGCTGATGCTCTTGGTCCAGGTTCCTGTAATCCTTTTTAACCCTGCCCAAACCATTTGACAATAGTCTGTTTGGTCAAATCACCAGAACGGTGTGTACTGTCTGCCTCCTGCCGGGACTGTGCTGGGTCCATACCATTCAGCCAGTTCATCCACAAGGAGCCCGGGTTGAGTCATCTTGCTGTAGTCCAGGACCACTGGCGGAGGGGCAGGAGTGGAGCTCCTCTTCTAATTCCTGCTCTTTTCTCTGGTTCTGCTCATAGCTTTACTCAAACCTCCTCCCCAGTCTCCCTTCTTTGCTTCCCACCTCCACCTGGCATTCACCCCTGACAGATCTCTGGGGATGTTTAGAGGATGAGAGTCCCAACTAAACAAGCCCTCTCGACCCAGGCCACCCATGATGCATCCAGGAAGTGGTGTTCAGTGGGTGAAGACTCACAGGGCAGTCACAGAGGCCCTAAATCCTTGGGACAGGTGTTCTGGAAGCCAATACTCAGAAGCAGGGTGACCTCACATTGCTGGGAGAGTCCTTTCCTGGGAACCCTTGGCCAGTAAAGCTCACTCACTCACCTACTCAGTCACAAAGCAGAAGGACTAGCTCCCTCAAGGGGCCTATATATCACTTACTCAGGGAGCCTGGCCCTGGCCCTGGGCCAAGGCTGCCTGCCCCTGACACATGCTCCCAGTGCTTCTCATTCCTCCTGGATTTGTAACCCTCATCACTCTGAAATCCCTTGCCCACTGTCCACATCCTCCCCTGAACCCTCTGCAGCCTGGAAGCCAGTGTGTGTCTCTGTGGCTCACCACTGCCTCCCCTGTGCCTGGCACAGTGCTAGGGGAGTTGAACAAACACTTGTTCAATTGAATGGAGTATTTCAATCAATACCATGCAGGCTACTCTTTTTATATCTAGGTGGCCGCTGAAGAACAATGACCAGCTCGGGGTCCTAGAGATAATATGGACTGTGGAGTCTGGGGTCTGGACTCTAGCCCCTGCGAGGCCTCTCACTAAGCATGTGACTGATCAAAGTCTCTGAGTTTTGTTTCCTCATCTGTAAGATAGGGATCAGAGTTATATTAGTTTTCAGTTTTTTCATGATGAATTATCATGAACTTAGAAACTTAGGACAGCATACATTTGCTCTCCCCAGGTTTCTATGGGCCAGGAGTCCAGGCATGGCTCAGCTGCATACTCTGTAAGGCTTTGGTCAATCTGTCAGCCAGAGCTGGGTTCTCATCTGGAGGCTCAACTGGGAACTGCTCCAGGCATAGGTAGGTTGTTGGCAAATTCTTGTCCTTGTGGTTGTAGAACTGACGTCTCCTTGCTGGCAGCCGGCTGGTTAGAGGCAAGTCTCAGGTCCTGTCTACCCTCAAAGGGAGGAGTCACTCAAAGGGAGGGGTACAGAAAGGTACGAACATGAGGATGTGGAGGTAATAGGAGCACCTTAGTCGCTTTTTCATCTGGTTTTTGTTTTTTCTCCACTTAGTTGTGTATGTGGTGCTGGGGATGGAACCTGGGTCCTCATGCATGCCAGGCAAGCGCTCTACCTCCAAGCCACCACTCCAGCCCATTCATATGGTTCCTGAGAAGGTGAAGTGGGAGAATGCATTTACACAGTGCCTTATACTCAGTAAGAACTGGGGAAATGTCACAAAGGCAGCTAGAAGCAGCTGTCTTCTCTGTCCCACTTTGAATTGTTGGTCCACGTTTGGTCCTCAGGCCCTAACACCAACTATTGCTTCCACTAAGCTACTTCAGTCTTTTCTGTCACCTCCCTTGATCTTGGGGGCAGTGGGATTTGCCACTTTGAATTGACTAGTGTGATCCATAGGTGTTTAACTGTTGTCATTAATGACAAGGCCCACATCTTACCAATGTCTCTGGCTCTGGGGCTTGGCTTGCTGTGCTTAGGATGTAGGGTGTAAGTTCGGACGCTTCATGAGTGGTGACTCACAGCACCTACCAGAGTGATTTAATTGAGTCCAGAGCTGCAGCCCCAGGGGCCCTGAGGTGGTTGGGGAGGGCAGGCATGGGTAGGAAGGACAGATCAGTTGACAGCGCTGGGAGGAGCAGGAAGAGTCTTGGCAGATGCCAACTTCCAGGCACAGCTATGGGAAGCCCCACAGCACTTGTTATCACGCTGCCCACCTCCCTCCTCTCCAGACTTTCTTCCATTCTTACTGCTCTGCTCCCTTCCCACTCTGAGCAGGATCTCTGATATTGGCTCTGATATTGTGGGGCCTGCCCTTCCTAATAGGGGACGAGAAGGCTGATCATTTCACAGACAGACTGCCTAGGCTGGGAAGGATCTTAGACTCTGAAAATCAAGATGGGGGTCAAGTTCGCAGAGCATCTGCTTGTATTTGTGTCTACTAAACTCCACACTTTACATATTTATTTCCTATCATTTTATCAGTCTTCAAAGAAAATCTGAAGCTCAGAGAGTGGAAAGAGCTTTCCCTAGTCTTAGCTGTGGGCTGGCAAAGTTAGGACCAGAATCCGAGTCACTGGTCCAGAACCTCTTCCCATGACACATATATCTGTTGGCCTCCTAATGTTGGCAGGACACACCTGCCTTGGCTCCAGCCTGGCTGTTGACCCAGGATGTTCTGACTTCCCATCTTCAAGTTCATCTTTCCAGCACTTTCTCCCCTTGTGGTGCTCAAGCCTCCTGCCGACCTTGCACCACAACACTCATCCTCAGCCTGGTCCAGTAGCAGCCAGGGCAGATGGTGCTGACTGTGAGGGTAGATATTCTTTCCAAGCAGGGACAGAAGCAGTTTGGGGCTTGCCCATCTGGGTAGTTGTTGCCCAATTCTGATCCAGAGGGATCATTTCTGTCATTTCTGGGCAGGGCTATGGCCCTGAGAGCTGGAATCTCCTCCAAGAGGCAGAGGACCTGCCTCAGCTGTGGTGGGGAGAGGAGAAGGGATGGGGTCCTACCTAGGCTGGGAGAGGTCAGACTAGAAACTCACACACCATCCTCAGGCGCCTGGACAGAGTAGCCCAGTGACCAGGACTGTAAACGCCTGTAAACATCTGAAGCATTGTTAAATGCTTTGCGTGGGATGTTTTTGTTACCCCATCTGCTTTCCCTGAAGGAGTTAGTGGTAAACCCTTGAAAAGCACGTCTTCAGGGTTGGAAAAGAAGGGGAGCTGGAAACCTGTGTTCTTTCTGCACCCAAAGGAGGCACAGGGAGGGTGGGCACAGGTGGCCAGGGCTGTGTCCCTGCAGGGTGGGGAGGCAAACTGGGCCTGAGCCAGGCTGTGCTGAGATGTTTGGAGCTGGTAGTCAGCTGCTGCAAAAGCTCAGATGGGCTGGCATTACCCAGAAGCCCAGCCTGGCTTCCAAGAAAACACTCTAAAAATGGTCAGTGACCCAGGGGAAGAGCATCCTGCAGCCTGCTCCACCTCGTCTCATAAACGGCAGCCCTGGGGTTCCTCATGAGTAGAACCTAGAAAAGGAGAAAGCACACAACAGACAGACAGACACACACACACTTGTCCCTCCCCTCCTACAGCATATAGGTGGCAGGTCCTTAACCTCATTGGGCCTGGACTGTGGATTACACACACAGTCATGAAGGATCACAACCACCCACGGACACACCCACCCGCATTCACACTTGATCAGATGCTGTACTCAATAGCACACAGCCACACAGAATACCTACAACCATAGGCAACGGTGCATTCACAGGCCATGACGGTCACAGGAAATCACACAGGGCACAGTGACTTAGCAATGCACAATCACATTTAACCATCTCATCTGTGGTAATGATACACAACTAGGCAGCTACACACAAAGACTCTGAATCACACATGGTCACACACAGACACGAACTTCTCTACACAATCACAATCACATTCAATCACACTCATTGATACATAACAACACACCATCATCAGCGATCACACATAACCACTACAGTGATGGGCTGTCACAGGCAGTCACAGGGCAGGCTGTGAAAGGTTCTTGAACACAGTAGTGGGGGTGGGGGCTGGTGAGGCCTAGCTGTGGCTGTCAGAGACAGAGGAGGGCGCTCAGACTGCCCGATGGTACGCTTCCTGGTCAGCCCTTCGGAGAAACAGGAGCAGGGCAGTTTTCCCCCGCCTTGCCCAGCAGAGCATTCCTAGGTCTTGAGGCAGTCTCCTGGGCCTTCTTTCTCCCTCCTTCTTGTCTCTGCTGGGCTGCTGGCAGGAAACTTGGACCAGCCAGGCTGCAGTGAGTCAGCAGGAACAGGCTCAGGAATGCCAGGCGGTGGGTGACCACAGCGCCTGCAATCGATGGAGTTCTGAGGGTGGAGGGGCTGTCCACTGGAAGTCACCCCCCAACCCCAGGGGAAAGAGTGGCCTCTTCTCAGCCAAGCCTGTATGCAGAGCCTCTGCTGTTAGAAAAATGTCAGGAGGCAGATGTAAGGGACTGTGCGCCTCCCTCACTTGCTATGGGCTTATGCCTGCATATGGTCCCCAACTAGACTTGTCTAGGGCAGCCCTGGAGCCCCAGACCACTCCTTGACACATATCCTGTCAGTCAGCTCTTGTGGAACACCTATCATACCAGGATGCATCTCAAAGCCCTCAAGTGGGAAGGTCACCTAAAGATGATTCCAGAATAATGTGGACTCACAAAGACAGAGACATGTACACACTAGAGTAGAAGCTTCCAGGGCCAAGTGCTTTGTGAGTCCCCTACATCCAGCCCTTGTTGTGGGGGCTGGATGGCTGCTGACTGGGCACCCTGCCCTCAGGGTGCTCCCAACTTCTCTAGAATCAGGCAGGTGGTCCAGCTAGGAAGGGGCCTCTCCCAGGGAAGATGCTGGGGAGATGGGGACACAACTTCTAACAAGAGCCATTTTCATTTATCACTCAAGAATCAGGAGTGGCTTTTTCAGATCTGAAGAATGAAATTTTGAATGCTACATCTGAAGGTAATCTTTCTAGAATGATGACTTCCTTTCTGCCGTAGAACAGCAGAATCCCCAAGGTGTTGTTCTTTCTGAGTCACTATCACCAACTTCCATCATCACTTGACCAAAATATAGGATCCTTTCTTGGGGAGTAGGTGCTCAAAAAAAAATCTGTGGAGGAAACACAGGCTAATGAGCCGTCTTGCTAGGTCGAGAGTCAGCAAGCAAGCAGCAGAAGCATAGCGTGCTCCTGGCATCAGGTCGCGGGTGTGTGCCATTGCTAGGTTCTTGATCTTTATACTTTTCCCAAGAGGAGGATGTCTCCTCCTGCCCTCCTTTCTTCTTTACTGCAGGACTCAGCCTCCTCCTCAGAGTACCCCACCCACCTTCCCAACAGCATCTGAGGACAGTTTCCCACTCTCACTGGGTCCCTATTTCCTGACTGTCCTTGAACTTGAAGACAAGCATCAGCTTTCCTTCATTCCTATTCTCTCTTTCTCTCACTAGACCAGCTTTCCTTCTAATCCTTCTAATCACAGTACAATAAATTAAATTACCGATGAGACACTTACATATGCAAATATAGAAAGCAGGAAAGAGAACAGAGGTGACTTTCTTTTTTAATTTTAGAATGGGAAAGACTTTTCTAAGCAGAAGTTCAGGAAAGCCTGATGCATTAAACTACACAAAATTTGAAAAGTTCTGGATAACAAAAGCTCTGTCTGCAAAGTCAAAACACAAAGGACAGGCTGGGGGAAATATTAGCAACAGATAAAACAAAGGGTTTGTATCCCTAAACTACAAAGAGCTTTTACAAGTCAACAGGAAAAAGATAAACAATCCAATAGAAACTGGAAAACGGCCATGAGCTAGTAATGCATAGAAACTTGATAATTTGCTAATAAGTGGATGAAAAGATGTTCATCTTCCCTGTAATTTTTAAAAAATCAAATCATATCTATCAGGATGGTAAACATTAAAAAGATGATTTAGCACCAACAAGATGCAAGTTAATCATCATTTGCAGAGGTTATATTGGTTGGAGGAGAAACTAATGAGATCTTTGGAGGACAACACAGCAGTATCTACTAAAGTGTGAAATCATGAACCCTTTGACCGGGCAATTCTGTATCTAGGAACTTATTTTAGAATAAGGATACATATACTATCACATCAGGATGTTTCCAGCGCATTTTCAGGGAGTCAGTGTGAATTTTTTCCTCCACATATTTGCATTTTGGCTCTACCCTCTTGGGATTCTGCACCACCTGGGGCAGGGAGTTTATACTATCCAAAAAACCCACTTCTTTCGAATCCATCCATCCCAGACTTTCATGAATCCTCAATGGCATTTTCCAAATAGCTTGAGTTTTGTTGGAAAATCCCACTAACTTCGGGAAGGCCATCTGCACCTCAATCCTAGAGTGATAGACTTGACCTAAGTCTTCCAGGGTCCTCCATCCTCCCTCCACAGCAATTGGTTCAGTGGAGGGTACATGACCTAAACTGGTCCAGTCATGATGGATCTCAAGAGTTTTGTTTGTAAGTCCTAGGTCAGAGATCTTTCTTTCTTTCTCTTTCTTTCTTTCTCTTTCTTTCTTTCTTTCTTTCTTTCTTTCTTTCTTTCTTTCTTTCTTTCTCTTTCTTTCTTTCTTTCTTCTTTCTTTCTTTCTTTCTTTCTTTCTTTCTTTCTTTCTTTCTTTCTTTCTTTCTTCTTTCTCTTTCTTTCTTTTTTTAATAGATGCCATGGATAGATTTGTGTACTTTAGCTCTTTTTACTGCAAGGATGAAAATGAGTCTGAGGACAAAGCTAACCTAGAAAGCAAGATTGAACCAAGAGAACTGCAGAATGAACCCCTCCTAATTGTAAGACCATGTTTATCGAATAAAAATTTAAAAAAAAAGAATTGCAGAAAAATTCAACTAAAGCCTGGTAATATTGTGAACCTCTGGATGAAACCACACCTGAATTTGATGCAGCCTCTGGGCTGTTCTCATGCAGAAGGCAATACATTCTGTCTGTTGCCTAAACTGCTTAGGGAGAGAGGTTTGTGTGCTAGCAGCAGAAGCCTCTCCACAAATATGGAGTCCCTTCCACAACCAGACAATCTGGCTCCCTTGTTTCTTTGAGGCTCAGTCTTGTTAATTCTTCCTCCTCCTTCTCCTCCTCCTCCTCCTCCTCCTCCTCTTCTTCTTCTTCTTCTTCGAGAGAGAGAGAGAGAGAGAGGAACAGTGACAGAGAGAGAGAAAGAATGAATCAATTTTATTTAGTTTTTATGTGGCTTTCATCGCTCTGACACTTCGTTGTGTACGTGGTGCTGAGGTTCGAACCTGTGTCTTTGTGCATGCCAGGCAAGCCCCGTAACTGCTGAGCCACCGCTCCAGCCCCTTGTTAATTCTTCTTGGGAGCTAAGGAAGCCCTGGCTTCCTTCACCATATGCTTGCTTGCTTTGGAGGTTGTGATGGTATGAGTAGAGAGAAAAATACCTCCCCATCTTTGTGAGCCTCCTGTAGCAAAGTAAACAAGCCAGACATTAGTTTCTCACTGAATTATCTCACCACATTAATTTCAGCCGAAAAACTAGAAACAACCCAGATGCCCAACAATAGGGTAATTAATTAATCACAGTCCGTCCACACTATTGGTGACAGCGGGAGGTGGGGAGGCATATGGGTCAAGGGATTCTCTGCAGCAAATCCCTATGAACTACCATGAAAGGTATACCAAAGAACCAACGCATTGAAAAAGAACAGATTGAACAGCAGAGTGTAAACTATCTATATTGTGAATCTACTCCTCCCGCTTTTTTTTGTAATAGGGATTGATTCCAGGGGCAGTTAATTACTGAGCTACATCCCAGTTCTCAGTTTTTTATTTTGAGACAGGATCTCTCTAAGTTGCTGAGGCTAACCTCAAGCTTGCAATCCTCCTGCCTCAGCCTCCTGAGTTGCTGGGATTACAGCAAATGTGCCTGCTCACTTCTATTTTTAAAACTATAAATCTATAGTTTTAAAATAAAAATAGATCCAGAAGGAAAGGTTGCTTCATACGTTTATTTGTTTGTTGTTTTTAAATCCCTAGGGGCTAGGATGCCAAAGAATTTACATTTTCTATTATTTCCTTTTTTAGAAATTTTTAGTGTCAATTAAAAAAAAATTTTTTTTAAGAAAAGTTGTTGGAGTCCTGGCCTCTGGACTATTGGTCTCTACTTCCTTCAGTGATGAAAGTCGAAGGCCTGAGGAAGCTTTCACCGGCTGAGTGTGCAGTACAACACCCTGCTACTCCAAGAAGCTCAGGCCTGGCCTGTTGGTATGTCTGCAAGATGACTCCAAGACAGATGGGCCATGTGCTCAGTCATCCTGACCCAGTGGATGCCAGGCAGTAGAGACTGGGCCAGAATGCCAGGTGGCTGAGTGATGGCACTGATAAGCTTTGTGAACACAAGATAGCAGTGTGGGTAGCAGGTTGAATAATGACCCCAGAAGATATCAGTTCCTAATCCCTTGGTATTTGTGAAGTTTACCTTAGATATTGTGTGTGGGGGTTTGTGTAAGGCCACAGCTTATGTAATTAAGAATCTTGAGATAGGCAGATACTTTTGGTTTCTCCCAGTGGTACCTAAATACAATCACAGGTGTCCTTACAAGAGAGGGGCAGAGGGAGATCTGACAGAAGAGAAGGCCATGTGACCACAGACACCAAGATCAGAAAATGATGCAGCCACAAGCCAAAGGATGCCAGCAGCCACCAGAAGCTGGAAGCTGCAAGTTCCAGATTGTTCCCAACCTGGCTGACACCTTGACTTTGTCCCCAGTGATACTGATTTTACATTTCTTCCCTCCGTGACTATGAGAATGCATTTGTTATCTTAAGCCCCCAAATTCATAATTATTCATCACAATAGCCACAGGAAGTGAAAACAGCTTGGCAAAGTGAGCAGGCCTGTAACTGTACAAATGGCTCTCCTCATGGATTACCTCCCTGGCCACACACTGCTCAGGCTGAACAGAAACCAAGCTTGCTTTCTCTGGACACCCTTGAGAGGGGCTGGAGGGTCTAATGAGCTCTGGCACCTGTGACCAGGTGGACAGCGCTTGCCCTGGGCTCTCCACTGGTCCTGTGGCGGAGGGGGGTTGCCTAGCAACCACAGCACCAGGGGAAGCTCCCCACAGTGCTCTGGTTTCCCCTGTAAGATACAGGCAAGCCCGATTGTTAGAATGCAGGGCTATTTAAGAAAACTGAAAACTCCCTGACCTTGCTCAAAATAACTTCCTGGGTTCTAAAAATGGAATTCGCAATAGTAACATTTTTCACTCTGCAATAGTAAAATTTCTCACTCCCTCGTGATCTGTAGGCTGGAGAGGGAACTGCTATTAATGGCACTTTCCACCTTTTGTAACCCCATGATGGATCACGTGCTCATGGAGAGTGACAGTCCCTCTTGCCACAGGTTTCACCCTTCTTCCTCAGACCCTCCCCAAGGCTGTGAGGTTTTTGCCTGCTCTGATGTCCATAGTCACCCTTGGGTCAGAAAATAATAACAATGATAATAAGCCAATTACTTAGGTAGCTCTTATAAAGCACCAGGCACTATCCCAAGCACTTTACATACATTAACTTATACACTTCTCATGACTATCCTATGGGGTAGCTACTACTATTGCCCTCATTTTACAGATGGGGAAACTGAGACAGAGAGGTTAAGGATCTGTCCAAGGGCACAGAGCTGCCAAGTGACTGAGCTGGGGTTTGAACCCAGCTGAAGGGCTCTGGGGTCAGTGCTCCTACCTCCCGCAATATGTTAGCTGGCTGGAGTAGGGGTGAGGAGGCTGCAGTTGGCCAATGGCTGAGGGCTTTTCTCTGTCCAGAGTGAGGCGTCCCAGGCAGGGACCAGCAGGCAAGCCTTCCAGCTCTCTTGAGGTCAGGGCTGCCAGCAGCAAACAGCGTTCGTCCTACTTCAGTGCCATCCATCCTGACTTTCTGCCAGGGCCTTTGCAAGACTGTGCCTGTGAGCGGGCTGAGGAATAAGGTCATTTCCAAGGCATAGACCTCAGATGGCTGTCAGGGAAAGCTATGTATGGTCCTCGGTCATGGGACAGATCTAGCTCCACCCTGCTCCCATGTACTGAGTGGGTGGATCCATAGTCCATGACAGCTGAGGAGGGCAGTCAAGCAGCTTCCTGTCCTTTCCCTTTCCTCAGGAGGAGAATGGGGTGGGATAGGAGGAGGAAAAGCAGTCTTCAGGGCCCTGGAGTAAAGTGGTCAGGTGCCCCTGCTGGCCGCACTGTGCAGGCCTGGCCCAGGTTGTTGAGATGAACAGATCTAGAACTTGGGGCAAGGAGGCTGTGCTTCTAGTGAGGTATTCAATTTCTCTGTATCCCCAACTTCCTGTCTGTAAACCAAGGAATTGGGTGTGCTTTGATATGTGAAAGCCCTTTGTAAACCCCTAATTGATCTACAAATCCCTGCTGGTTTGCTGAGTTTCCGCTTTGAGAGGCAGCAAGCCCCAAGCAGCAGCTCCAGCCTTCACCTGTCTTTCAGCTGGCAAAACAGGGGCTACAGCACACCACTCATCCGGACTGGTGAGACTTGAAAAGACTTTAGGGAAAACTTCTCCGTGGAATCCTGGAGCCCCGCCTCCAAGGGATCCTCAGAGACAGCCCTGCTTCCCTGGATTTTCTCACAGCATGGGTGCCGGGATCTTTCAGAGAGAGAAAAGAGAAAAGGTGGTGAGGGTCCCAAACTGGCAGCTCTGGCATGGACAACCCCACACATTGTTTTGTCCATCAAAAGCTGAATACCTGAAAACATCCTGAGTGCCAGGATGAGAGAAGATGAGCTCTGCTCTCTGATCACCCAAGGAGCCCACCCTTCCCATTGACTTAGGCAGAGCAAGGCCAGTGAGCTGGCTGGGTCCTGCTTTCAGAGAATCTGATGTTCCAGGGGGCAGGATGGATGCTGCTCCCTTCCCCAGTCCCACCCAGGTCTTGACAGAGTCCACTGGGTGTGCTGTGAGGGTCTTCTGAAATGACCTGCAGCCCCTACACCTCCCCCAAGAGATGGGGGCTGGGTCTGCTATTGTCATTCTTCTGATTTCTTTTCCCAGTGAGAGTCAGGGCAGAGGAAGGCAGTGACCCTGCTGGGCCTTTAGAGAAGGCCAAGGGCTGGATGTACCCTGGCCAGCAGCCCAGGGAACCTGGGCATGTCATGAAGAGATCATATCTTCTTGGCTCTGTCTTTTGGGCAAGAGCTCTCAATGTTGTCCTCGCCCTGTGACCTCCATCTGGGCACTGTGTCCCCTGCTGCCTGGTTCTCTGTTCTTTTAGAAGACTGGCTTGGCAGCTCAGTTCCAGCTGTTTCTGAACACAGGAGCTCAGACTTCTTGACAGTCCCAGGTAGGGTGGCCGACATGCCTCCCCTATCCAGGCAGGGCCCTGAGCTTTTGGAACAGCACCTGCATCTGTCCTGGGGTTGGGACAATACCCATCTTACAGATGTTGCCCAGCTGTATGTGGACAAGCTAAGCCTCAGACGTAGGGCTGAGGTTAAGCCCTGTGCTCACCCTGGGCTCATACTGATTCCTTCTGCAGTGAGGACCATGGGGGCTGGGGATGGGTGAGGGTGTGTGAGACAACCCAGACTAAAGAGGAGCTGGCAGAGTCTCCTCCCTGGCCTTAGTTGATACTTTTCTTTTCTTTTGGTACTGGGGTTGAACTCTGTGGTACTCTACCACTGATCTACATCCCCAGCACCCAGCAACTTCCCCAAGGTTTTTTGTTTTTTTAGTTTTACATTTTGAGGCAGGGTCTGCTAAGTTAGCCAAGCTGACCTGAACTTGCAATCCACCGTCCTCAGCTTCCCAAGTTGCTGGGATTACAGGTGTGCTCCACCATGCCTGGCTTAGACGATGCTCACGGAACATTTTGGCCTTTGCAAATAAGACCAGGCAACATGGACATGGAGTCACCAGGCCTTGGCAGCCCCACATGCCCCACAGGCACCAGCCTCACTGGCCAGAGCAAGTAAAGTAGGCAGGTGTGCAGTGGAGCAAGGGGCCAGCCTCTGGGGACACAGAGGGGGTTCACAGAAGGACTGGGCAGGAGGCTAAGGGTGAAGGGCTAGAAGCCTGGGCATCTGGGGAGTGGGGAGCACTCCCAAGGGAATGAGCCAGTGAGCCATTTTGGCCTTCCTCTCCTCTGAGGCTTGGTCATGGAAGTTCAGTGGGGTGCCATGGGGGCACTCCACCTATGAACCAACTGATTCCTGCCACAGCCTTGTGAGGTATGTGGGCTCACCCTTGCATGGCTTGGATGGCTGAAGCCCATGGAGGGGCTGGGCCCTGTCCAGGATCTTCCAGGCCAGGCGGAAAGGGTTCCATTCACCAAACACTTCTCTCTGCCTGGCTCTGTGCTAAGCACTTGCAGATACCATTGTTAGCCCACTTTACAGATAAGGAGACAGGACCCAGACAGGTCTCACCCAAGGCCAAGGTCAGGAGCTGACCCAGGCCAGACTGACTCTAGAGAATCAACTCTTAGTATACTACCCTAACTTTCCCCTCCTCCCTTCTTCCCCACTCACTAGACATTTTACATGGTCTCTCTCTTTGGTCTTGGGGACCACTGGCCTGCTTTTATCACTGTTAATTATCAGGGATCCTCCCAGAGTCAAGTGACAGCCTCAGTCCACTGGGAGCCAGAGACATCTACATTTACCTGGGCCTCCTTTTCCTCTCAAAAGAGGGATAGGGAAAGGATGAGAAGGTTTGGGGAAAGTCTTGGGGGTGGTCATGGAGGAGGCCTGCATCCCAGGCTGGAGAATCTAGGAGTTTCTCATTTAGTGACCCCAGCCAGGGTGTAGATGGGTGAGGGGGGAAGGATCAGTCAGCACTACAGCTAGTGAGAGTGGTTCTGTGTTTTTCTTAAAGGAGGGCATTTGAAATCCATAGGATATTCAGATCCTGCAGCCACTCAACCTTCATGCCTCATGACTTCCTTTAGTCTCATCCTTGTCACCTCACAGCCAGTCACCAATAGCAGGCCTGGTGGTTTGTTGGGATCCTGCAGTCTGTAGCAAAGCCTGCTCAGCTCCTAAAACTGCTGAGACACAAGGTTTCTGCCTACCTAAGAGTGGTCCTCACTCTCCGAAGAGGTGGCGGGAAACATTATGCCTTCTTAGAAGGTCAGAGAGGGCCTAGAGGTAGAAGGAGGCAGACCAGGAATAGGGACAAGGCATTCTTGGGTGAATATTATAGTTGGACAAAGGGTGGGAAAGGCAGAGCCTATCGGGCACTTGTGAGTGTTTAGCGTGGACAGAGCAAAGGAAAATTGGGAGAGAGATAGGTTACATCTCCAGCATCTGAATACAGACTGCAGAGCATGGCCTCTATTCCAGGACCACAAGGAGCCATCAAAGGGCTATAAACAAAAGAGAGACATGGTCATGCTTGCTTTTGAAAATGCTCACCCTGATCAAGTATGGTGGTGCATGCCTGCCATCCTAGTGACTCAAGGGGTTGAGGCAGGAGGACAGCAAGTCTGAGGCCAGCCTTGGCAACTTAGAGAGACCCTACACAACTTAGCAAGATCCTGTCTCAAAATAAAAAGGGCTGGGAATGTGGTTCAGTGGTGAAGTGCCCCTGGGTTCAATCCCGGGTCCAAAAAATAAAAAATAATAATAAATTTTAAAATAATAGAAAGAAAGGAAGGAAGGAAAAAGAAGATGTCCACCCTGGCTGCAAGGTGGCGAGGGTGGGGCAGTTAGGAAGTGCCAGCCAGAGCACAGTGTCCAACACCTCATGGAGGAATTCTATGGTGAGCACCCGAGCAACTGGGACCTGTGGTGCAGCAGTCCTAGCCAGGACTCGCCGTCATCCCCACAGCTGGAGCAGGCTCTACCGGCTGGAGAAGTGAGCGGGCGTGAAGAAGAACACATGTGGTCAGTGTGAGTGCGGTTAAGGAGGCTGTCGACGCGCTGATGAGTCAGTGGCCTGTGCCCTGTGCCAGCACTGCTGGCTTCCTGGGATTGGGACCAGGATTCAGGGAAGGGCGGGGGTGTGAGGGATCAGGAGGGGCAGTGCCCTAGGGACGCTGCAGGCAAGAAAGCCCCAGGCTGGCCTTGATTCCTCCTTCTACTTGGACCCACAGGAAGAGGAATAGGTTTTGGGCCTCTTCTCTGGTGGTTCATGTTAACCCTTCCAGGACCAACCATGACATGCCCTGCCCCCTTGCTTCAGGTCTGAGCACCCAGGGGCTACCCCAGGCGAGACTGGGAAGCCAGTGAGCTTGCCTTTGCTTCCTCTATGAGGTGAATACATTGCTGGCTTCCAGCTGTTCCAGCCTGAAGATCAAGGGCCACTCTTGGTCCTGCTGCCCTGCCCAAGGGTCAGTCCCCTCCTCCTGGGGAGAATCCATTTCTGCCCACTGGATCTTCAGAGAGATGCAATTAACCCACCAAGACCATCTGGCCTTCTACTCAAGCCTTGAGCTTTGTCACAGGAATAACGAAGGATGGCAGTAGCATCCTGATGGCCTGGAGGGGTACACCAGCCACGAGTATGCAGGTGGGGGCCACCTGAGGCTTCTCAGACCACAGCTCTGATCCCATCAAGTCCAGATGACAGGCTGGGGTAGCATTCTTTTGTGGTTCCTGCAGCTGTATTCCTAGGGTCCACGTGAGCTGGCTCTGCAGAAGGGAGGGCTGGGTGTTGCCCTCAGCTCCAGGGAGGGAGGGCAGGAGTGTTGCTGGTGCCTTTGTCCTCACCCAACTCAGGGCCCAAAGGTCAGGTGTGCGTCACTTGCTCAGGCGTGGCTGTTCCCTGGCCCATCTGGAGAGGTCTAAGGGAGACAGCCTCCCGGGAGCACAGGTGCAGGGACAGAGGTGAGGGGGTAGGTACCTAGAGGGAGATTCCACGGATGGTGGAAAAAAAGACGGAGGCAGGCAGGCATGGCGACTCCATGAGCTGTCCCTTCCTTGAGTAAAGCACTGAGGGTGGGTGGAGCTGAGGGCTTGCTGAGTAATGTCCTCGCAGGAATGGCCAAAGTGTGGAGGATGTGTGATCCTCGGCTCAGGGGCCAATGAAGTCACTCTCCTGGCCTTAGCGTCTCCAGTTTTCAAGATGACAGCATGCCCTCCCGAGGAAGTTCCTCCATGATCCAAGTCCTGACTCTTTGGACTTCATTCACTCACTCACTCATTCATTCAACAGTCCCTGAGGAGAATGGAGAGCAGAGCTCTGGGAGCCTAAGAGGTGGGGACACTATCGTTTAGCAATGTCCTGGCATGCAGAGGTCCAGGGACAGAGACCTACAGGTCACAGAGAGAAAGGCTGGCTCTGCTGGGTTGTAACAGGGGGTACTCCACAAAGGAGGTAGTGCTTCTTGAAAAAAGAGCAGTAACTGTCTGCAAGGACGACTGGGAAAGGACATTCCAGAAAAAGGGCAGGTGACATCCCAGGACCAGGTAACTGAAGGAGGCACAAGGGAGAAAGGACCTGAAGAATGTGTGTTGCAGCTGTGACACACAGGGTTTGTTTGCTGTCCAGTGAAGAGGGAGAGACGGTCTTGGTCTAGTGTCAAGAGCGTGGGACCTGGATTCAGGCAGGCTGGGCTGAAGTCCAGGTTCTAGCACAGAACAGCTGCTGAGCCAGGGCTGGCACTTAACACCCCCAGACTCAGTTTCCTCACCCATGTAATGGGAATCATGTGACGCTGGGGTTTCTGTAAGCATCGGATGTGTCGGTGCCTTGCAAGCTGTCAATAGCTCTGCAAACTCACATGATCAGGGTCTCACCTCAGCAGCAGCCACTTCTGTGCTGACCTTTTGGGGCACCATTTCCTGGGGGATGAGGCTGCTCTCACCCAGTCACGTCAGTTCTCATGCAGGTGGTGAAGGTTTTTGACCTTTTCTGTATTCTCTGAGCCGTCCCTTTGTTTGGGACTGGCTGCTGTCAGTCTCAGAACCTGCTGGGTGAAATTAAAGAGCGAGGAGGACAGCTAGCTCTCTGACTTCAAAAAGGAAATCTTGCCTCCGCCCACTGGACCCTGCCTGGTCTCAGCATCTTCAGCTTTGGGGTGCAGAGGGAGGGTGGGAGGCCTCATTTCCAACCTGCCTTCCCCATACTATGTGGTCATGTTGCAGATTCTGTTCCCCTTGAACCCCAGGGTCATCCTGCCTATGCTTGGGCATGTCCCCTGTTGTCTGTGACTCAGCAGTTCTCTGCCAGAGAGTAAGGTCCCGCTTGCTACTGGTCCCATTTGGGGCCAGGAGGTCCTCAGTACCCGGCCTGGCTCCTGCATTCTCTCCAAGCCCCTCATCTGCAGTGGCCTTCAAGATCCCTCCATCAGCAACCCCATGGTGCCAGGACAGGGCTGTGCCCAGTGACTCAGCCTGGCCTTCTTTGCACTGAGTAGGTGCCATAACTATTTGTTAAATGGAAGTCTTGCCTCTGGTTGGGATTTTCCACTGCATCCAAACAGTTGCTCCTGGTCCCTACATGGCCCAGATGATTTCTGAGTCTGCCCTACACATTTGTACCCCATTCCTTCTCTTCCCTTCCTCCTCACAGATGCCCCTTCAGCCTGCTCCTCAAATTGCCTTCTAGATGTCTTCTCCTTCCCTGATTGCAGTGGCCTCCCTTGTCTGCTTGAGAACTCTGGCAGCCGCACCCGATGTGTGCTTCCCAACCTCAGCCTTCTGTTTGTTCATTGTTTTTCCTTCCTTTCCACATGTCTCAGTGGTGTGGCTGAAGAAAACAGGCCCTGAAGTTTTCCTGCAGAATCTATCATGGAACCCTGCAAAAACTCAGGCAATAGAGAGGTTATGTGACTTGTCAAATGTCACACAGTACATAAGCGTCAGACCAGCTTTTTAAACCCTGGCTGTCTGGCTCCAGGACCATGCTCTTAACCACTGTTACGGTGCCTCACATCAGTGCTTCCGTTGTATCTACCACAGAGATGTTATGATGACTAAATAAGGCCAAAAATATAAGATTTCTTTGTAAATGAGAAATTATTTTGCAAACATTAATCAACTGTAAAGTATTTTGGAAATAGTCAACTAGTTTCGGTAGATAATTAAAGTATTTGCAGATTCATCCTGAATGTGTTGCTTCAAAACTAACCATAAGCTAAAATTCTCTTCTCTCCTTCTCAGATGAATAAATTGGAATTGTTTCAGTGGTCACTATTTGTTATTTGTTTCTATCATAAGTATCATCACCACGCCCAATAAAGTCCTTTCTGTTTTCTATGGTATTATCTGTGGCCGTGCCAACTTCAGATCACACCTAAATTACTACTATAGCTTCCAAGCCCTAGTTCTTCTATCCAAGTCCCATAGCTGCTTAAAAATTCCACATGGTTTTCTCCAACCCAATGGACCCCCATAAAGGACCTAACCTACAGCCAATGAGATAAGTCAAGAAATAGAAGCAGGAAGTAGGATTACGGGAAAAAGAACTGGCAAAGCTTTTATTATTCACTGGAGATACAACTACATACCTAGGAAACCCAAGAGAATTCACTGAAAGGCAAATGTAACTCATAAGAGTTTTTTTTTTAGCTGGCTACAAAATAACAAGTGACACTTAACGTAGAATATGAGTCCAGGGCCTGTTCTAAATGCTCTGCAAGCACTCCCTTGTGCCCCTCAACTCTCACAGTGCTCATCTTGTAGACAAGGAAACTATGGCACAGGGAATTTCAGAGGCTTGGCTCAGACCCAGGCAATTTGGCTGCTGTGTCTGCTTGTTTAGTGACTCCACTATCAAGAGCTGGCCTGTGTGTCAGCAATTTCTTTTTAGAAAATACATTAGGAGGGAAAGATATAGTCATCAGAGCCATCAGAGGTGTTGGCCTTTCACTGGGTGCCTTTGTCACCTCTTTCCCATAACTGCTGTGCTTGTGCACACAGTCTCACAAAGCCTCTCACAAGGTAGTCATCAATTTCTGGCCCTTATGCCACTCAGGGGTCCTAGGGCAGGCCCAGGACCACTGCGACATGGAAAGGAACTCTGCAACAGCCCATCACGAGCTGCATCTCTTCCCTTGGAAGGACACACTGTTTCCACAGCAGCCTGATTTGCAGAGGTGCAACTCTGTCTTCAACAAACACAGCTAGAATCTTTTTACAGTCACAGTTTCACTTAAGGAGAGGGACTTCGATTTACCCTTTTGTAATTAAAGGCCCATCTGGTGAGTTCTTGTGAACAAAAGGACAGAGTGCCTTAAATTAATATTACATCTTCCACTTCTTATCAGAAACTCCTTCTTTGTAACCACACCAATCACTGGAGAGCATCAGTAGTTGTTTCTCAATGTCTGCAAGATCCAGGGGAGTTGCTGGTGGCACCATCTTGGTTTGCTAGAAGAGTGCTTAGATGAGGAATTCTCATAATTTGGGAATTACTCCAGGGGATAGATAGTATCTCCTTATCCCTTTAATCAATTTTAGGGCACCAAATAGCACTCAGAAAGGAACAAAGCATTCATTGGTCAATTAACTAAACTCTGGCCTATGATCCTCCATCCAGAAGTAAAAGAAAAATGACATTTATGTGGCATCTTTTGTATGTGTTAGAAACTTTCACAAGCTGAATTATTTAGTGCCTGTCATAACCTGATTTGTTTAAAAACTACTTTATGCCAGGCATGGTGGTGCACACCTGTAATCCCAGCAACTCTGGAAGCTGGGACAGGAGGATTGAGAGTTCAAAGACAGCCTGAGCAATTTAGTGAGACCCTGTCTCAAAATAAACATATAAAAAGGGCTGGGGATGTGTCTCAGTGGTTAATCACCCCTGGGTTCAATCCCTGGTACCAAAACAAAAACATAAAACTCACTTTAGGGGGGAGGTCCCGCAGATAGTATGACTAAGACTTGAACACATTGCCTACAAAGCCCATGGTCCTTACATCATTATCATGCTCCTTCCAAAGTAGAACACTGTCTTTGTGGTCTTGACAAAGCAACCTAAAGGAGGATGCAGGATGAATGAAGGTATCAAATCTTTAAGAATGACAGAAAGACGACCTCAGTGGGATACTCCCCCCACAGCATGAGAATATTCCAGGGTGCATATAGGGGGGGTTGGTATGGGGCCTGGGGTTAGGGAAAGGCAGGATTTCTAAGGACTGGTGGCATCCTTTAGAATGCCACTAGCCAGCATTAGCAGAAATACACTGGAAACCCAACAAACAGCTGCTTCAGAGTTCTCTTCAGGTAGTGTGAGCCTGGAAAGGCTACCCCTGGCCTGTTGGCTCTGAACCTATCTGCAGGATGAATTGGCTCACTAGGTCCTAGACCAGTGGCTTCCCCAACCCAGGGCCTTTGGTGCCTCTAACTACTGAGGCTGAGCCACAGCTCCTCTCACTTGGGCCAAGTTAAATGCCAGGTGCTGATGGAGGAAACAAGAAGGAGGGAATTTGGATTGTGTCCCTGAGGTCGGCCTTGAGGAATGGGAGATGGTGGGGACTCTGTGCTTCTGTCACCCTCCTCTGCTGTCCTAGTTGTCTCTGTTTCTCATACAATTCCCAATGACTTTTTCAAGGGTGGAGGTTTAGTTGAAGCAGCATTAGATGAGAAAAGAGGGAACACAGAGAGATGTGTGGTGGGACTGGAGATCATAGTCATGGAGGCAGGGACCTAAGTAGACACAGCAGCATTTGAGTTCTACCACATGCCAAGAGTGATGTCCAGCACACACATCCTACACCTCTGGAGCCTCCCCATGACTTAAGGGGCAAGTGTTCTCATTATCCCCATTGTATTGGAGGGGAGACCGAGGCTTAGCAGAGACTTGAACCCAGATCAGTATGACTCACAGGCCAATGACCTTGTGCACTACATCAGAGGAGAGTCTGAAGAGAGTCCAAGAAAGCCCAGAGAACTCAGGCAGGACAGGTAGGCCCACCCGGAGTCATGACCACTGTAGTGCTGGCTTCCCAATTCCTATGTACCTTAACTTGCCCCCAACTGCACACTTCCCCGTTCAGTGGGTCTGTCTCTTTTAGGTACCCTCCTACAGTGCTCTCTTCCCCAGGAAAATCTGCTTTCTACAGGGGTTCAGGCTGAGATAGAAATGACTCAGAAGACCATCAAGGTGCTCTGGAAAGAGCATCACATACGGAAAATCTGGCTTCGGTCCTCCCTGGGTCACTTACTAAATGGAGGGAAATAATTTGGGAGAAATTGCCTAGAACAGCGCCTGACATAGCTCGTGCTTGTTATGGTTTGGATCTTAAATGTCTCCCAAAGGCTCATGTTCCCAGCTCCTGGTGCTATTGGGAGGCGGTGCAACCTTTGGGAGGTAGAGCCTAGAAGGAGGTGAGGTCATTGGAGGCATGCCCTTGAAAGAATAGTGGGACCTAGCCCCTTCTTCTGTCTCTACTTCCTGGTCCTCAGGAGGTGAACAGGTCTCTTTCAGTTGTGAGTCAGTCCAACTTGGGTTTGAGTCTCTGCTGAACCTCAGCTTCTTTCATGATGTTTTGCCTTGCCCCAGACCCAGAATGCAGCAAGACCAAGTGACCGTGGACTGAAATCTCTGAGATCATGTGCCAAAATAAATCTTCTCATTGCTCTCCATCTCCCTGTCTGACCCTCAGTCTGGGGAAGCCAGTTTGCAGTGCTGGTGTGGCACTGCCTGGAGCTCTGCTAAATTGATTATCTCAGGTATTTTGTCACAGTGATGGAAAGCTGACTAAGACAGTATTCACTAAAATTTTCATCTCAAAAACAGATCATAATCTCAGAGTACATGCTAAGATTGGATTGACATTCTGTATGTGGAATCTCTTAGGAAACTAAAGTTATTTAATTGTAATAGTATTAGTATCATCTCAGGAATTTGTGCAAAGCCTCAAGCCAGGAGATGAGGACTTGCTAGGGATTTTCCCTGGGCACAGAAAGTCCCCACTGGTTCTGCAGAAACATACCTAAAATCCCACAACTGGCCTCTGGCCACCTCCTATGACTCCGAAGCCAGAGATAATAAAAGACCCTCACAAGGAGTCCCACAGCTGGAGCCTTTGGAACTTTAGTGACTGTCTTGAGAGCAGAAAATCCTGTTTTCAAAGGTTTAAACTTAGCTTCAGGTAGCTTGGAGAAGGACTCCCTGTGACTGACAGCACCAGGCAGCACTGCCACAGCTCTGCAAACGGCTTCCCCAGACCAAGGCACAGACAGACAGATGGAGAACAATGGGAAGGGCTGTGCTACACGTGGAAAATACAGCTTTTTGGATGTCTTTGAACTCCTGCCAGGTACGCCTCTCCTAGTTTACCCTTCGGATGGCGCAGAGAACTAGCTCTTTACAGCTGAAGGCACTCAAGCTTCTGGGGTGCCACTGCTTGTCACATAGCTATGAAGAAGCAGAGAGGAGGTTTATAGCCAGCTCTGACAAATCTAACTTCCAAATTCTACTAAGTAATATGACTCCAAAGTAACATCTTTTCTTTTCCAGTTTTATTTTAAATTGTGACCAAAAAACACATAATATAAAATTTATTCTCTTAATCATTGTAAGTATATAATTAATTAATGCTAAGTATATTCACATTGTTGTGCAACAGATCTCTAGAGGTTCATCTTGCAAAACAGAGACTCTATACCCTTTGAGTAACAGCTCCCCATTTCTCCCCCACTGGCAACCACCATTTAACTTTCTGCTTCTGTATGACCACTTCAGACACTTTATCTAAGTGGAATCATATAGTTTTTGTCTTTTGTGAGTAGCTTGTTTCACTTAGAATAATATCCCAAAGTTCATCCATATTATAGCATGTGGCAGGATTTCCTTCCTTTTAAAGGTGGAGTAATACTCTATTGTATGCATACGTCAACTTCTACTTATGCCTTTTTCTTTCTGTGCACATTTGCATTGCTTCCACCTCTTGGCTGTTGTGGATGATGCTATAGTGGAAGTGGGTGAGTAGGACATTTAAAGAAAAGATGATTGTGTATGTATTTGCAACCCACACTCAAGTGTAGTGTGCACACACACCCCCAAAAGCAGTAGACCCAAGCATTACCTACCATTGGGTGTACCTCAAGACAAACTCATTTAAGCAAAATACTTTTTCTTTTCTTTCTTTATTTTATTTATTTATTGGTACCAGAGATTGATCCCAGGGGTGGTTAGCACCCATTTAATTTAATTAAAAAATTTTTTTTGAGACAGGGTCTTGCTAAGTTGCTGAGGCTGGCTTTGAACTTGCAATCCTCCTTTCAGAGTTTAAAAACTTTTATCAAGTTAACAGAACATTAAAATGCAATGGAAATATTTTTTTGAAAATTTCTATACTGAGTTCCAAATAGTGAGTTATTTAATTAGTTAAATTACCTTGGGGTTTTGGCATTTTTTAAAAATTAGCTTGATGTTTTGAAGCTGCCAGTCAGATTTTCTCAGGGTTCAGATAGTGACATTTTGCCATGAGACCAGTTTCTGCCATAAATAGGTTTGGTAGGATAATATCCCTCTTAGAGTATGGCTTGTTCTGCTTTGAGTGAGGATGGATATCAGAAGGGTTTTAGGACAGAGATTTATAAGTAATAAGAAACACAAACAGGGGCTGGAACAATGGCTTGGCAGTTGCGGCGCTTGCCTGGCATGCGTGAGTACACGAGTTCAAACCCCAGCACCACATACACAACCAAGTCTTGGAGCAGTGAAAGGTGCATGAAAAACTAAATAAAAATTGTTTCTCTCTTTCTCTTTCTCTCAGTCCCTCTCTCTTAAAAAAGAAAGAAGGAAAGAAAGAAACACGAACACATTTTATATCACATCCAGCACACAAGCACACTAGCTGCAATATCCCCCAAAGGCCCATCTATTAAGGCTTGGCTTCCAGTGTGGGGCTATTGGGAGACAGTGGAACTTTAAGAGGTGGGGCCTAGTGGGAGGTCCTGATGTCACTGGGGTCTATCCTCAAGAGGGATTTTGGGATCCCAGCTCTTCCCTCATCCTCTCTCCTTCACTTTCCTGCCATGAGTTGAGCTGGCTGGTGCCACCACGTGCTTCCACGTGCTTCACCACAGCCTGAAAAGCAATAAGGCCAACCAATTATGGACAAGAACTTCCAAACCTGGGAGCCAAAATAACCATTTTTCTCTTTGAAACTTGCTTATCTTACGTGTTTGCTTCAGAGATGGAAAGCTGAGGAACAAACAAGCTGAAGCAGAAGTTCCGTGAAATAGCACCTAACCTCACTCCATGTGATGCGCTCACATTTTCCAGCCCAGGGCTACCCAAATGGACCCTGAACTTCTCACCAGCCAGGGAGGAGATAAATTTAGAAATCAAGCATGAGTGTTTAGCACATGAGAAGATGTCAACATCACTAGCCTTTAGGAAATGGAAACCCAAACCACAAAGAGATATCACTTTGTACCCTGTAGGGTAGCTGCAATAAAAAACACAGATAATAGCAAGCATCGATGAGGATATAGAGAAACTAACTTTTGAATGCTGCTGGTGGAATATAAACTTGTGGAGCTGCTGTGGAAGTCAGGCTAGCAGTTCCTTAAAAAGATAAACGTAGAGTTAGATGACACAGAAGTTCCACTTCTAGGTGTATTCTCAAGAGAAATGAAGATGTATGGGTGCCCCAAAACTTGTACATGAATGATCATAGCGGTATTATTCATAATAGCCAGAAAGGGAAAATAACCCACATGATCAACAACTGATGAACAGATAAACAAAATGTGATGTATTTGCACAATGGAAAGTTTTTCAGCAACACAAAGAAACGAAGTACTGTCATCTGTTACGACACTGATGAGCTGTGCATTTTTCATGCTAAAAGAGAAATCAGTAACAAAAGATCGCACATTACGTGATTCCGTTTATGTGAGAGATTCAGAATAGACAAATCTATAGAAATAGAAAGTAGATTAGTGGTTGTCTAGGACTGGAACAATAGGGTGTGAAAGACATAAAGATTTCCTTCTCCTAATGGGTTGAGTGTTTTAAATGAATCAAGTACACAGTATGAGCATTATATATATATATATATATATATATATATATATATACATACACACATATATTTTTAAGAGAGAGAGAATGTAAGTGGTGCTGGGGTTTGATCCTGAGTCCTACACATGCCAGGCAGATACTCCAACTGCTGAGCCACTGCTCCAGCCTAATTTTTTTTTTTTCAGTGCTGGTGACTGAACCCAGGGCCTCACACAGGCCAATGTGAATTATATCTCAATAAAGCTGTTAAAAAAACAAAGAGTAAATGCTTTAAGAACTATAGCAATTCCATATTACTGTGACATCTAAGAGCATGATCCTCTTTCTACTTCATTTTTTATTGTTTTATTATGTTTTCTGAAAGTATTGGACCAAGACAGATTGGGATTTTAAAACAAAAAAAGTAGATATTTCACCTGTGATCATGTGAAAGGGAATATTCAGATATATTTAATTATTGAAAAACATGAAAAATATTCATTTTTTTCCTCACTTAAAAAAAAATCTATCTGAGCACGGTGCTGCATGCTCATAATCCCAGCAATTTGGGAGGCTGTGGCAGGAGAACTGAAGTTCAAGGCCAGCCTCAGCAATTCAGCAAGACCCTAAATAACTTAGTGAGACCCTATCTCAAAATAAAAAGGACTGGGGCTGCAGTTCAGTGGCTAAGTGTTTCTGGACTAAATCCACAGTACCCCCCACCCCATGTAGTCTTCAGAAACTAAATTCTTGTAATTACTCACTAGTGGGTTGTCATCTGTAGTTTGAAAAATACAGTCAAATACTGTCAGCCATTTGTATCCATGGGTTTCATATCTGCGGATTCAAACATCTGCAAACAAAAAATATTTTAAAAGTTGAATCTGTACTGAGTACATGCAGACCTTTCTCCTTGTCATTGCTCCTTAAACATTGCAGAGTAACAACTATTTGCATAGCATTTACATTATACCAGGAATTAGAAGCAATCTAGAGAGTATTTAAAGCATACAGGAGAACGTGCAGAGATTATATGCAAATACTATTTCATTTGATATAAGGGACTTGAGGATCCTCTAGTATCCAGGAGGGGTTCTAGAACCAACCTCCCTCTGATACTGAATAATGACTGTACTGAAAAATACTCCCCAGGAACATGCATTCTAGCTGGCAGAGTTTGGTGGTCTTATGAAGCCCTCAGAGGTGGATGAAGACTTCAGGATAAACTAAATACTTGATTCGACTTCTACCAGTCCCTTCTGTCCCATTGGTCCATCACATCTTCCCACTCAAGCCCTTGACTCCAATCATGCCCAGCAAGACACTTTCTCCAACGTCCCAAACTAGCGTGGATTCCAGTGTTTTTGCAAGAGAAGTTTCCTCTGCTAAGAATAACAGCACTTCATTGCTGTCCACCTGGAAACACCTTGTTCTCCAAGTTACAGCTCAGACATCATCCTCTCTGTACCTCAACCTGTTTCCTCAGTGCTGTCCCAGGCCTGGCCAGGTCCACAAGAGTAATCAATTACAAAGGATGGTGATCACATGTTTGCCAGTCTGTCTTCCTGCCCCAAGAGACCCGTGAACTTCCCGAGGGCAGCTGTGACTTCATCATTGCATCTTGGTGCTCACCAAGGGACAGATGCATGATCATTATTCAAAGCATAAATATGACATAGTTACCCCTGCTTTGTGACAACCTGGATAGTTCCTGTCTGCTACACTAGACCAAGAGCCAGACAGAGCCTTCTGAGTAAAACCCTACCCATCTCTCATTGTCCCTTGTGTTTGTAAATCATGTGGCCCAGCACGGTGGGTTTCCATGGTGACCCCTGTTTTCTGGCTGCTCTTGTCTTTCATCCCTTGCATCTTCCTCTTTGGCATTAACTAACTTCTCTGTTTCATACTAATCATCTGGCTCCACAGTGTATCTTCGTAGGCTTCTTTGATATGGGGAATTCTTATTTGGTACTGTGTGTCCTAAAGATAAATTGTTCGTTTCCAACCATTTTGTCGAAAGAGGATCTTCCTTTTCCTCCCTATTTGGCCTACTCCTTTATGTCCAGCTGGACCCAGGCTACAGTCTGTTTACGACACATAGTGTTATGTTAATCTTGTTTCTTTTTCCTTTCTTGCACATGACCATTTAACAGTATTAAAATTAAAAGGTCAAATTACCTCTGACTTGAAAAGCAGACGGAACTAAGCCCCGTCTGTCCAAGGTTCTGCACCAACTAGAAGTAACTGACATTTCTCTACCATGAGTCACTTTTGAGTTGACTGAGCTTGTGTCTCCACCTCAGTAATGAGGCAGTACAGTAGAGCCCTGAAGGGTGCCATGTGTGAGTTGGAATAACTGCCTGTTATTTACCAGTGGTGTGATCTTGGGCAAATTATTTAGCTTCTCTTTGCTTTTTTTTTTTCTGTAAAATGGTAAACGTGTTTGTATACATCCCAGAGGACTGTTGTGAGTATTAAATGAGATAACACAAAAAAGGCAGTAACACGATACCTGACTTAAAGTGAATGCTCAATCAGTTTGGACTGTTAACTGTGCAGTTTTAAGGACCTATTCTGCATGTACTTGCTAAAACCAAAGATCCCAGGAAAAGAGAGTAGGAATCTATCTCTTTTGCCAAGCTTGTACCATGTCTTGCCTTCTGGTAGACACTTGATACCTCATTTAACTTTTACAATCACCTTATGAGGTCTATTCTTTTACCTCACTTTATAACAACATTAAATTCTGAAGCATTAGGTTAAAAAATATGTCAAAGAATGCCTCTGTCCAAAGTAGGACAAAACAAACTGATAGTTTAGGATTTTTTCAACAATTTCTCCTGCCTAAGATCAAAGTGCAAGTCAGTAGGAGGTGATGCTTGCTTACCCACCTAAGGCTGTGAAATGAGGGCAGTTCTGGTTCCTGAAACACACCTTCTAGTTTGTAGACAGCCTTCTCATGCCTCTGCTTATTTTGAACTTTAAATCTCTAAAGAACGCTGTTGAGAAGGAAATTATAATATCCCCAATTATGGCCAGTGACCTGAACCAAGTCATGTGGCCAGGGCAGTACCTGGAACTCAGGTGCTTTGGTGACCATGACTGTTGACCCCAAGCAGGCCCAAATGGCACACTGTGGCAATGGCCCTGGCACTGAAGACTTCTGCATAAGCAGTGGTGATTTTTCAAGGGAGAATACTGCCGTGCTCCAGTGTCATGTTTAGCCAAGAAGCTCCCCCTTAGGCTCCAAAACACCCTGCCATGCTGGCTGATTTGGGCAGTGACAGCCAAGTCACCTCTTCATAGTCCCCTTTCTTCCTATCAGTTTCACCAGTTCTTAACATCCTTTCCCACCAGTGGTTCTCAGGCGGTACCATGTCAGTTTGTCAAAGAGGTTTTGTAATCTCAAGTTTGAAAAGGAAAGGAAGAGGAGTGTGGATCCTTTTTCCTCCCAATTGATGCTCAGTACATATTTATTAAGTTGAATTTCATTTAATCTGATTCTAATCCCAATAATTTCTCATAAACCACATAAAGTCTGAATCTGCTTATGAAAATACCAAATAATTTTTACTTATTCCTTACAGATAATGTGTTAGCCTTCAATTGCTTTATAAAATACCTGAGATATTCAAATTAAAAAGAGGGAAGGTTTATTTTGGGTCATGGTTTCAGAGGTTTCTGTCTTTGCTAAGTTGGCTCTGTTGCTTTTGGGCCTATGGCAAGGCAGTATATCATGACAAAAGAAGCTGTCACCCCATGGCAGCTGAGAAGTGAAAGAGAGAAAGGGGCTGGGGTTCCAGTCTCCTTCAAGAGCATGAATCCAGTGAGCTAACTTCCTACCACCAATCCCATCTCTAAAAGGTTCCACCACCTCCCAATAGTACCACAGGCTGGTGACCAAGTCTTTAACGTGTGCCTCTGGGGGCCTCTTATCCAAATCATAGCATATGACTTTTAATCAACTGTAGAATTGCTCAGTGGGGCCAGACACAGTGGTCCCTGCCTGTAATCCCAGCAGCTTGGGAGACTGAGGTAGGGGATTGTGAGTTCAAAGCCAGCCTCAGCAACTTAGCAAGGTCCTGAACAATTGGGCAAGACCCTATTTCAAAATAAAAAGCAGACTGGGGATGTGGCTCAATGGTTAGGAGCCCCTGAGTTCAATCCCTGGTACCAAATAAATAAATAAATAAATAATTGTTCAGCTGGATGAGTTTAAAATGGAAATTTAAACTTCTTTGGCTAAGTTTGGGTTTTGTTACTTTCAACCCCCAGCCTCCACTAAATCGTATTTTATTTTATCTTATTTTTTTAGAGAGAGAGAGAAAGAATCCATTTTTTAAAAATTTTCATCTGGTCTTTGTTTCTCCAACACTTAGTTGAGTATGTGGTGCTGGGGTTTGAGCACCTGTTCCTGTGCATGCCAGGCAAGTACTCCAACCACTGAGTAACAGCTCCAACCCCAATCATAAGTATCTTGAGAGCAGGAATGAGGATTTTTTGTTGTTATTGTTGTTATTTTGCCTTCAGCTTCCAACACAGAGGCTGGTACCGGTAGAAGCTAAATAACTAAATGTTGGTTTGACAGAGAAGGTGTGAATGGATGAATGGAAGGACAGACAAGGATGAACTATCAATAAGACAAACACGTAGAGGTGTGGATCTGTGGCCAGACAGATGGATGAGACCACAATAAAGGCAGTGCTGTACTGCTGGAGAGTTGTTAGCTACCTACTTTTAGGGATTTTGGTAAACTATCCCTAAACTGTACCACAAAGTGTCTTCCCAACTAACCTGACAGAAAATCTCAACTATCGGTTGACTTTTAAAATAGAAATGTAGCTAAGCTCTTTACTTGTGCTGTGATTGCTTTTCCTTGCAGCCACTTAGCTGGCTTTGTTTTTCAGTGATGATATGCATTTCAGAGAGATATGATTAACTTCCCTTTAAAGGACTCTGGCCAGACATTCAGCAATAGGGACTGCCCAGACTTTAGTCACACTAAGGATTAGATTTGGCTCCTTTTAAGTCCCCAGCATTCCTTAGAGCTCCCTAAGAAATGTCTCTGTGCTTCTGTTCCCAACATAGAATGCTCACGCCAACGACAATTAATTCCTGCCCCTCCAGAACTCCTTCCCTCTCAGGTAGATCAGAGACCTTTCAAACTGGACCAGCTGCGCCCAGATTGGGGCACAGGTAATGCCTAAAGTTACCTATTAATAGACTTTGGCAGCAAAACTTTTAGAAAGGTGTCTTCTGTCCCTGCTGCCTCACCTACTTTCTCCATGGGATGTGCAGGCCAAGTCTCTGTCCACTCCACTCTCTACCCTGAACCCAATATCCTTAAATCTCGTAGCTCCAGCCAGGCCAGCAGCCCCACCCTGCCCTCCCTCTCCCCGGCTCCCTAATCTGTCTCTGTGGGGCACAAAACCCAGGGTCCACCAGTCAGTTCTAACTGATAGAATGTTGGTATAGGAATGAGCTGAATTCTTACTGGCAGTAATTTTTCCTTTTGCTTCTGCTTCTCCTCACTGGGGCACACAGAGTAAGTCTGCTCCATTTTCTGCACCAGGGTCCCCTGTTATTGAAGACAACAAATGCATCCCCTTAAGACTTCTCCTCACCGACCTGGAACTGGTGCTTCCTCAGGTATATTTCCAGACCCTCACTGTTCTAGACGGTATCTGGTTTGTCGTATTTACTCTTGAGAATTTTTCAGAAGACTGGTGAACTGTCCCAGATTAGAGGAGCCTAAGGAGACATGACAACTAAATGCCATGTGGAAGCCTACATTCGATTCTGGACTGAAAAAAGATTGATTATTGGGACAACTGACCAAATTTGAATAGGAGCTGTAAATAAACAGTATCAATATCAATTCCCTGGTTTTGATCATTGTACTGTGGTAAGATGGCAACATTTGGAAAGGCTCAGGGAAGGACCTTTATGAACTTGTTGCATTTTAAAAAAATATAATATTATTTAATAGCAAAAAGTGCTTTAAAAGTTAAAAAAGTAGTCTTTCAGATGTTGTGCTGGAACCACAAAGTATCTATTTAGCTAATCTGGAACTACAGTTCCCAGAAATCCCTTCTTTGAATAGTTTGGAATTCGTGCAGACAAAAAGACACAAGTGCACGAGACTGGGAAGGCAGAGACTTTCCAGTCTGTGCTGTGGGATCTGGTAGGGAACTGGGCTCTGTTGCTTTTTGTGCACGGTCACTTCTCCTGGCTCACATTGTTGGGGCCAGGTAGTGGCTGTGACTTTAGTGCCTGCCTGGGCTATTTCTACTTCTCTGACTCCTCTGCGTGGTATATACATAGCACCTTCTGTGAGGAAAGACACCATTTGGGAGGAACGGTTTGGAATGTAGATGCTGTTCGGTCTGTATTTAATATATGCTAAGCATTTTCCCGGAAACTGCTTTCCTCTACTTACCAATACACTCATTGCATCACCCCTGAGAGTTAAAATCGGTCATTAATCATTCACTGTGAGTAAACTATGCAATCAACATAAACAAGGACACATATATGTTTCCCCACAATATCAGAATTCATTGAATAACAATGATTCACAACTATATCACTTTCATCAGCTTTCATTCATCAAGTACTCATGGTTCATTTGATGTCAGGACTGTGGCGATCACAGGTTCTTTTATTCCATTCCAATCTTAATTACTCATATCTATAGTCACACATCACATTTTACACAATGGTATATAGATTACAAGATGGCTAAGATGGATGCAAAAGGCTCACTGCAGGTTGTTAGGTGCCCAGTGGAAGAACTTGTCGGAGGGGTGGAACTTGTTATCGTAGAGCCGAAGAGCCGAAGAAGAGCTGTAGAAGAGCCGTTCAGAGCATGGAGCTGTTTAAGGCCAGGCAAGGGTCCTGCTGGCAGGCAGTTTCAAAAAGAGCTGTTGAGCAGGAAGATCCACCTGAGCTGCAGCTCTAGCCACAGGCTTGAAAATTCCCCTGTGGACTTGGATTTCAGTAACTTCCCTGAAGTGTTCACCAGGTGGACTGATGAGATGACGGGGTTGGTGAACGCTGCCTTACCACTGTCTTAGGTGCTGTTCCTTTTGTTTCACGGGAAAGGGTTGAATCATTTGGTAGGCTGGCATGTTTGATAAGCTCACAGGCCTGGTTTCCTCTGATAATTGGTTTGATATCCCATGCATCCATGTGTCTGTGGTCTGATTCGACAAGTTCATAGGTGGTAATATTTTATTATCGTGATTAAATTAATTATCTGTTGTATCTTGTGGTTGTGCTGTGCAGTTGGGAGATGCCTAACATCTGGTGGTTATCTGTTTGCCCTGACAAATTACCAAATCATCCTGCTTTAACACTTGCACTCAAAATGGACTAGCTCATGGCAAATTTTACTTTATAAAATAGAGTAACTCAAGGCTAGGCCCTGCTGTAATATGCAACATGGAGTAACTCACAGCAGGGCACACAGGCTGCTCTCTACAACATTACCAGCATTTTAATCTACAGTAAGAAACTTGGTCAACGAGTAGTTGTTATTAGTACTTCTATATCAAAGCAATCTAAAATTTGGTTAACTTTTTGAGTAACCAGTTCTATTGCTCTCTTTACCATCTTCTTTCAAGCTAGCATCAATTATAAATCTCCAAATACTTTCCCAAGAGTTGCTCTTTATTCAGGTCCTTCTGGCCATTCTTGCAATTGATTTTTAAACCTAATGCTTTGTTTTTTGTTTATTTGTTTGGTTTTGGTACAGGGGATTGAATGCAAGGGCACTTAACCACTGAGCAGTATTCCCATCCTGGTGGGGTTTTTTTGTTTGTTTGTTTGTTTGTTTGTTTTTAATTTTGAGACAGGGTCTTGCTAATTTACTTTGGGCCTTGCTAAGTTGCTGAGGCTGGCTTTGAATTTGTGATCCTCCTGCCTCATCCTTGTGAACTGCTGGGATTTGAACGCCATGTTTTAACTTTGCATTTCTCCCCAGGAAATTTTATTTGGGGGCTTCTGTTTCATCACGTTTACCTGACATAATTAATTTGAATGCGGGAGCCAAACTCTTATCATATTTGTTGACTCTTTGTATAATTTATAGAGTTGATACGAACATATTCAAAACCTTGTCCAAGTCATTACGAAGGACCTAAGAATGTGGACTTCCTAGATGTCTGCATAAATCAGTCAATCCAATTGGGTGCGAAGTCCACTGAAAATCCTCAGAATTGTATTATCTAATCCATGTTTTTCTAGCTTAGCCACAGAAGTATTACATTGTCAGCACAGCATTTTCTTAATTCATTAGAACAGATAAGACTGCTGTTTATAATCTTTAACTAGTACGATTTGCCTTCCTGGTTTAGGATTCAAATAAGATTCATATTATTTCTTATTTTCCAGAGTAATTGCTTGAATCTTACATGCCTAAATCAATTAGTTTCTCGGGATGCTGTAACAAAATGTCATAAATTTGGTGACTTAAAATAACAGAAAGTTATTCTCCCACAGTTCCAGAGGCCAGAGTCTGCAATAGAGATGTAGGTAGGGTGGATTCCTTCTGGGCTCCAGGGAGAATCTGTTCTCCCATTGAAGGGCCTCTGTTTAGCTCCCAGGGCCACTGGCTTTTTTTTTTGGTGTTCCTTGACCTGCAGGTGCCTCACAACAATCTCTGCCTTCCTGCTCACCTGTCCTTTCCTCCTGTCTGTCTCCCTATCTCCTCTTGTTATAAGGATACCGGTTGTAGTAAGACCTAGGCTTTACCTAATCCACTCATCTTAATTGTCACAAGTTAGCCATATTCTTTATTAAGAAAATTAGTTATTGTACAATCAAAAATGCATCCAATGAAAAAATATGATATGTATATATTCTTGAAATTAGATTTAGCCCCTAGAGCCCAGCCTATTCTTCCACCCTTACCCCTGCCCCCTGCCCCTCCCCCCTCGTTCCTGATACATCTCTATGAATGCCCTAGGTTGTATGTCACTACACCTTTGCTGGGTCTAATACATGAGAGTTGACCATCTTTCACACAGGCCAGGGTCTAGTTCCAGCCTCCACAGATGAGTGAAGACATTTGACCCTTGACTCTCTGAGTTAGGCTAACTTCATTCAACATGATTTCTTCCAACGCCATCCATTTACCTTCAAAGGCTGCAATATCATTGTTTCTAATTGCTGAGTAGAACTCCATGGTGTGTGTGTGTGTGTGTGTGTGTGTGTGTACCAGTTTTTGGATCTATTCATCCAGTAAGGGGCATCTGGGTTGTTCCATAATTTAGCTATTGTAAATTGGGCTTCTATGAACATATATTTTGCTGATTCCAATTCCCCTGGAAAAATACCCAGGAGAGGGATAGCTGGGTCATATGGTGGGCTCATCCCTAATTTTTTGAGGATTCTCCATACTGTTTTCCAGAGGGGCTGTACCAGTCTGTGGTTCCACCAAAAGTGCGGTAGTGTTACTATCTCTCTGCAACCCCTTCAGCATCTATTATTGTTTATTTTCTTCATTTTTGCCAATCTGACTGGCATGAGGTAAAATCTTAATGTAGTTTTCATTTGCATTTCTGTGATTACTAGTGATTTAGAGCACATTCTCTTGTATTCATTGGCTTGTTCAATGTCCTCTGTTGACAAGTTTCTGTTTAGCTCTTTGGCCCATTTATTGATTGGGTTGTATGTGTTTTTGAGGTTGAGATTTTTGAGGATTTTATAGATTCTGGACATGAGTCCCCTGTCAGAAGAATCACAGGCCATGATTCTCTCCCATTCTGTAGGAAGTCTATTGACAATTTTGATCATTTCCTTGGCTGTGCACAAGCTTTTTAGCTTTATGGCATCCCACTCACTGATTTTTTACTTTACTTCTTTCCGTTTAGGAGACATGTTGAGAAAGTCTTTGCCTACTCCCAAATGCTGGAGTGTTGGACCTAATTTATCTCCCAGCAGTTGCAAGGTAGCTGGTTTAATTCCTAGCTCCTTGATCCATTTAATTTGATTTTCATGCAAGGTGAAAGATAAGGGTCTAATTTCAACTTTCTTCAAGTGGCTGTACAGTTTATCCAGCACCATTTGTAGAATAAGCTGTCTCTCCTCCATGTTATATTTGGTCCCCCTTTGTCAAAGATCAGATGCTTAAGGATTTGTGGGTTTGTTTCAGTGTCTTCTATTCTGTTCTATTGGTCTTCATTCCTATCTTGATACCAGTACCATGCTGTCTTTGTTTAATAGCTCTATAGTATAGTTTTAGATCTGGTATAACAAAATCACCTGTTTTGTCTTTCTTGCTTAATAATGTTTTGGCTATTCTGGATTTCTTATTGTTCCAAATGAGTTTGGGAATTGTTTTTTCTATATCTTTAAAGAATGGCATTGGTATCTTGATGGGGATTGCATTGAATCTGTATAGAGCTTTTGGCAGAATGGCCATTTTTATTATATAAATTCTGCCTAACCAAGAGCATGGAACGTCTTTCCATCTTCTCAGGTCATCTTGGATTTCATTCTTCAATGTCCACTAATTTTCGTTGTAGAGGTCTTTGATTTCCCTTGTTAGGTTAATTCCCAAGTATTTTATTCTTTTTGAGGATATTGTAAATGGGACTAATTTCCTGATTTCTTCTTCTTCCCTATTATTGTTAGTGTATAGGAAAGCTATTGACTTATGGGTATTGATCTTGTAGCCTGCCACTTTGCTAAATCTGTTTATAAGTTCAAGCAGTTTTCTGGTGGAGTTTTTTGGATCTTCCAGATACAGGATCATATCATCAGCACAAAGGGAGAGTCTGATTTCCTCTTTTCCTATTATTATCCCTTTGATTTCCTTCTCTTGCATTATTGCTCCAGCTAAGGTCTCAAGAATAATATTGAATAAAAATGGTGAGAGCAGACAGCATTGTCTTGTTCCCAAGTTTAGTGGACATGCTTTCAGCTTTTCTCCATTTAGTATTATACTACCCAAGGGTTTGGTACATATAGCCTTTACATGGTTTAAAAAGATTCCTTTGATCCCTATCTTCTCTAGAGTTTTGAACATAAAAGGGTGCTGAATTTTATCCAAGGCCTTTTCTGCATCAATTGAGATGATCATATGATTTTTGTCCTTAATTCTGTGTAAGTGCTGAATTACATTAATTGTTTTGAGTATGTTGAACCAGCCCTGAATACCTAGGATGAAGCCCACTTGATCATGATGAATTATCTTCTTGATAAGTTTTTGAATATGGTTTGCTAGAACTTTATTAAGAATTTTTGCATCTAGGTTCATCAGGGATATTGGTTTGTAGTTTTCTTTTTTTGATGTGTCCTTGTTGGGTTTTGGTATTAGAGTTATGGTTGTTTCATAAAAAGTGTTTCAGAGAGTTCCCTCCTTTTCAATTTCTTGGAATAACTTATCAAAGCCTCTTAATAACTTAATAAGGAGAGGTGTTAGTTCTTCCTCAAAAGTGTGGTAAAATCAGTGGGGAAACCATCAGGTCTTGGGCTTTTCTTCTTTGGTAAACTTTTAATTGTTGTATAGATCTCAGTGCCTTTTATTGGGTTGTTTAGGATTTCAATATTGACCTGTGTCAATTTAGGGATGTTGTATGTGTCTAGAAATTTGTCCATTTCTTCCATATTATCTAATTTGGAGGAGTATAGTTTTTCAAAATATGATCTTATAATTTATTGAATTTCCATGGGGTCAGTGGTGATCACTCCCTTTTCATTGGCAATTTTATTGATTTGCTTTATTTCTCTCCTTCTTTTAGTGCGATTGACTAGGGGTCTATCTTATTTATTTTTTCAAAATACCAGCTCTTTGTTTCATCCATTCTTTATATTGTTTTTTTTTTTTTTTTTTTTTTTTTT